>VZTL01019217.1:0-26422 GCA_013400535.1 Scopus umbretta | reverse complement strand
TGGAATACATCTGCAGGGAGCATTTACTCACTCCCCATCAGGGTTTTGGGCAGTGGCTTTTGGAGGCCATACACTTTCTGATGTATTTGCAGTACAGTTTGTATGGTGAGGCCATTGCCACTGCATCCATGAATAGCTGCCCCTAGAGCCCCATTGGTTTCATCTGCAATGTTGTGTGTGCTCAAGATAGGAACTGTATAACAGAGGGGAAGAGTGCTGGAAAATGGTGCAGGTATCCATCTACATTGTGCAATGGAGTGTCACACAGACATCCCCAACCCCATGAACCTTGAGTCTACTACAAAGTCCAGAGATCTGCAGATTGATCAGATGGGTCTAGGGCAATTTGGCCCAGGGCTAAATAGCTTGAAGCAAGCGCTACGTGAATGGGACTTGCCAGAATCTGAATATGAACAGAACCAGACACAATTAGCTTGTCTGTCTATCAACCATACGCTTTAGAGATTCTAGCTGGGGAGGGTGTTGTTAAAGGGGTCCAGCTGGTTTGGTATTTGTTGTTTATTTAGTGAAAAAACATTACATTAGAAGAAGGCCATTTAAGCAGTCTCTTGAGCACATTTTCCTTGCCATTATTTTTTCTGTTAGTGTATTTTCCCCCCACTATCATCAATTTCAGTCATTCAGGACTGAGTTTACGGACCCAAGGGACCCAAATCAAATGCATCCATATTGCAAGAACGGAGCTCAAATGAACGATGTATCATTTGCCCTGTCCAGAGGGGCAGCTAGCTCACACCAGGCTGGGGTCTGTCAGGTTAGGTAAGGTAATGCACAAGACATCCCAAATTAGAATTCACAGTTCATAGGCCAGACCTGGCAGATTGTTAGGTTAAAATAGGATCCATTGAACTAAAGGACTACTCAAGCATGAAAAACTACATTATTGTTTGCATGATATAAGGCATATGCTTCTCAGCATTAAGTCCACATTGCTTATATTCACAGGTGCCACATAAATAGTGTGGGCTGTGGCAGAGGCCACTGAATGTCACTGTCATTCTGGGCAATATATTCCTGCCTGTATAAGGGCATCGTTTACTGTTCCAAGCTGTAGTTCCTCTTCAGAGAGGAGATTTTTAAGATCACAAGTTCCCCACACCATGTTCCACTGTTTCTTAGCTGTTGGTTTCCAATTGTTAGTCCAAGATGGTCCAGCTTGCATTGTAAAAGGAGTCATACTTCTGTATTTTTGCAAGGCAACTGGAGAAAAGGCGACGCAGATTACAGAAAGGGCTGTAGAGGAGCTCTACACTCTACAGAGTCCTCCTATAGCTGCTCTGCTTCCCTCTCTACTGTACATAGGGTTTGTCAACACTTCCTCTATTTGCATGCTTTTCCAGATGCATGCTTTTCCTTCTTAATAGAAGAGAGCAGAATGAATCTATTTCATCTTATTGTATTCTGATTCCAAAAACTATTTAATTGCTCTTAAGCATCACTGATATACCTACTTCTGAATGTCACAAACTGCTCACTTTCTTTACATAATTTTTACTCTAAGACTATGGCAATTTGGGGTCATTAACGTTTTGTTAAGGTACCAACCTTCCCTTTCCAAAAGAAAAAAAAAAATTTTCCTCCTAATATGAGAAAGGTTAAAACAGTTTTGTTATTGCCTTTTGTGCTATCTTCTCCATCCTCTGAAAAGCAGGCAGACTCTCTTCCATGCAACTGAAGATTCCAAGCTAAAATTCCTTGATCCCTGTTAACATGTGCATCATATGAAATGGCAGCCCAAATTCACTAATTACTCATTTTGGCCCTAAATTTAATCATCTACTGATATTTTTTTCCTTTCTTCCAGCAGAGACTACCTAGCTATTTAAGACATGAGAGCACACTACAGAAAGAAAGGCATTTCATTATATTTTAGTTTTCCCCCTACAATTGCTTCAAGGTTGCTTCACTCTATAATTATAACAAGACAACAAAAGAAAACATCTTCAAACCATTCAGGGAAACTAGAAGTAGTTTCTGTGTGAAGATTACTTTCACATCACAAAAGCCAGGTGTGGACCTTGCTAGTAGTTGTTGACTAGACTGAAGTGGTTTTCAACAGTTTTTAATTTACAACATCTGTGCAGACTATCACATTGCTAATTTAACCTTACTGCCAACAGGCTTAGCTTAGTTTGTCATCATTTGTCATCCCATAGAACTAGCCATTGGGTCCCAGGTAAAAAGCAGTGCCTCACAACAACACTGTATTTCTTATAATACTAAATATGATATTTGAGCTTAGCTGAAAACAAGGGGTTTCAAGAGGTTGTAGAGGAAAGCAGGTTATCTCATCTTCCTCCCAGTAAAATAAAATAGCAACACTCAGTTGGCCTGAGGTTTGGTGCCCGAGTTCAGGTGAAATGGGTCAGGTATGACATCGTAATTCATCGTGAGGTTTGTGCCAACTGCTAACACTTGTCTGAGATCATTCTGACCTCACAAATCATTGGTTGTGCTCATTGTACCAAATCTCCCACAAATTACTCATTCTTACATGGTACACATGAACTGGTATCACACATGAACAGAACCCATCAAGCTTTGAAAGCAACTGCAGAGCCCCAAACTATTCAGAGATTGAAGTTAGGCAATTGTTAGGCATGCCCTGTATCAAATGAAATCATAATCCCAAATCAGGAATCCAAATCTGCCTAAATTGCCATCCTTCAAAAGTAGAAAAGCCTACAAGAACAGACCTGATGATGATATTTCACTTACCTCCTAGGATTACACAGCCAGGAGGAGCTGCTTATGTCATCTTACTCCAACTTTTCTTACTGCAGATAATCCCCTCATGTAAGCCTTTTACAAACTGAAATTCTGTGAATGGTGTTTCTTCAATGGTATTTCATTACTTTGACCTTGTCTTTCAGGCAGGAAGCCCTGAAGTTAACATAAACTAAAGTGACTAAAGTACAATATTAGGTGGCATGTTGGATGTGATGAAGAATAAGGAATGATTGAATAAATAAATTGTGTCACCTCATCTATTACATCTGTGCTGTTCTATTCGTTCCATTCCCAAATGACACTGCAGCATTAGAAAGGATTTGAAAAGGAAAGAAAACAGCAGCATGGGAAGCACCCTTAGATCAACAGAGATTTTAAGTGTTGGGGAAGTTTATTTTGGAAAACAGACAGATAAGACAAGGTGGAATCAAAAAACATGAAAGAATAATCAGTCACCTCAAACTTATATTAGGAATTCTATTCTCCTTTTCTCATAATATGAAGTTAAGTATGATCGTGGTGTTTGAAATGCAGTTAAAAATTTCCACAAGACTGTAAACATCATTATCATGGGATATCAGTGGGCAAAAGAGATTGGAAATGTTCTTAGAGTGACTGTACATTCACAGACATAAAAGTTTGTAAGAATTAAAATTATTAACGGTGAAAAGAAAAACATCTTAGGAGAGAGAGAAAATCCAAAACACCTAGGCTAAAGCCGGTCTTTATTTACCCGGGGACTGAGGGGGATTTTTCATAGGCACATATGAGAAAAGTTCATGGTGGTAATTCTAATGCCTTCTAAAAATATTATGCCAAACACCATTGGATGCAGAATATGGATGCTAGAGACCTTGGGTCTGATCTAGTCTGACAGTACCTAACTATATCCACCCCTATGGACATCACATAGAATAGACATATAATAACTAGCAAACAATGGCAACACCAAAAGGCAAATAAGCTACCTCATTGGATACAACACAGATAATTGGTGTCAATAAAGACAATCACATTTTTAAAATATGGAATCTTTGGAAAAACTTGTATGAAGACTACTGAAGAAATGCAAATATGTCACATGTCCCTCTTTATTGTTTAGCAAAGCACCTCTCACATCCAGGGAATTTATGAAACCAGAATATAGGCATGTAGGTTTAACTAATCTGATGGTTATAGTGCAACCTTTTTCTCCCTTAGAAGTGAAAAATAATTATTAAAAAAAAAACCTCTAATAAAATGCAGGGAGACCAAGGATATTCTTTTGTACTTCTACATCCCAGTGAGGAATCAAAGAATTTCCTAGCAAAATTGTATCAGCACAGTGAAGTCTTCAGTGGAATTAACAGATATTTCTTCTCTTTTCCACATCCTTCCATGACAAGTGGCTGCTAGCAAATGTACATCTATTGCAAGGTATTAACATTCCTTGCATTCATGACAATAATGTGAAAGATCATTAGTGATGATTCAGACCCCATGGCATGTCTTCTTAGAATAGATTTGCCAGCTTGCAGACCTAATTATGTACAGATACTCATGTTGCAAAAGGGACGATAATAATTTATTTGATTAGCACTTTCCTTCGTTTCACAGAGAATCTTCCTAAACAGAAAGTTGCCAATTTTTTCTATTTAGCTTTTTCCTCTGCCCTGCTCCCCACTTCTCCCCCTGCCCTTAATCTTCATTTTGGTAACCTTAACCCCTAGAAAAGTAAGTGACAGAAGCCAGTGGCAATATTTCTTTCTCCAGCTTCACAATAGGTAATCTCTTGCAATATCAGTTAAGTAACAGGAGGACAATAAAACATCATCTGAGAAAAGCACAGAGAGAAGGAGAGAAAGATGCACAAAAAGAATTTATTCTGCCTCAGAGCTAAAAGGGAGGGTGGGAATCAAGTCCTTGAGTGTTTCTTAGGGCACTTTCTCCTCTTTTCTGTGTCCATCAACCCAGTAGTACAAGAATGCCATATGGAATTATTTTCCCCCTCCTAGATCCTGCAGTTTAAAGTTCAGTAATGAGCTTGTGTTTCAAAAATGGGAAATCCAGGATGTCTCTAACTCAATATGCTATGAGGAACATGAACATTACTTATTTTATTTCAGTGAGATACAGGGCATTCTGTCTGGTGTAGAGCAAAGCACACATGAATATTAGAGGTACATTTCCCAAATTGCCTGCCTATTACCAAGTGACAGCATAAATATCTGGGGTGGTCGACCCACTATTTAGTTTCTGTCTCTGCTGCTCACCATGTCAAAGTCAACTTTCTGTGGACTGAAAAATTGCACATTACACAGGATATGCACTTCATATCTCTGAGAAGTCTATGCAGGACTTTGATTCAGGTTGCCATAGAGAGAGAGTTCAGTATCTTAATACAGGATAGTACTTGTGCTTGGACTACCCTTTCCAAACAGAGAGGTTTTCTTTTATAGAACTGGTGGATTTGTTTGTCCCATAGGACATTTAATGGGTTTATAAACTGAAAGAGAAGATCAAAGTGATCCTCAAGCCTGACCTCTTGCATATCATATAGCAGTTTCTCTCAATAAATGTATACTAATCCCTAAGTGCCCTATCCTCCACAGTGATTTGAAGTGACAGAGCAAGCATATACAGTGCTGAGATCTTCAGTGAAAGTTACTTACAGTTTGAACTTTTCCTTGATTTGACTTCTTTGTTGATTTATTATGCTTTTATTTGCAAGGTGGACAGACATCATAATTCCCCCACAAATCCACAGTCAGCAGTTAATTCCTATTAATTATTCCTTAATTCTTAAATTACTATTAAAGTATTTGTAGGTGTTACCCCGGTTTAACATGTGATGTTGAGTGCCTTTATTTAATGGATATTTAGTCTAGATTTTTTTGGATATTAAGTGCTGTTCAAATACCAACTTGACTTTCAAAGATCACTCTCTCTATGACTCAGACGTCTCAATGGATTGACTCTAAAGAGCAAAAGAAACACATGCAATTACAATCTAAAGAATATTTTAACATTTAAAGCAGGCATTCACATCATCTTACTGACATTCAGACAGAATAGCTATAACTGCAGATTCCAAATTAATCAATACACCTTCATTAGATTAGGATAGATACAGTTCCTGCAGCCCCCCAGCAGGGAGCTTGATGGTAACAGACATCTGTCATATTCTTGCCCATCCTGAGCTGCCGCTGCTGGTAGCCAGAGTGAGCCTGAGCCAAGTCAGAACTCTCCCTGCAGGATTTTCCAAATTTATTTTGTAACTGCCTGTCTGCCCTATCTCCCAAGGCCCTCAGCAGGTTTGTCATTTGCATTACATCATCCATCCTTCCCATGCCTTTTCTTCTATTTCCTTATCCCCTTTCTACATTTTCCTCCAGATATTCCCTGGAGCACTTGCCTTCATCCCCCACTTCCACCTACCCTTATTTTATATATATANGGAAGGTGCAGAAAGATTAGAAGAATTCAGATTTGTCCTTGAATGGCAGTTGTCACACTAAAAAGTTAACAGTCACAAGTGGCCATAATAAAGGGAGCCAAAGCAGTCACTTATGTCTTCTCCTGGTAATTAATCAACCTGTGTATTTACCGCTCTCTGGAGAGGTTCTCTTCATTTATATATATATATATATACACACACACATACTTTCTCTTCAAGGACCCCGAAAGAACACCCCATCACTTCTCTTGCAGCATCTTCCAACCAGGCAGTTTCCCTCTTCCTGTGATTCCTGTTGGTTTTGACTCCTTCCACACTCAACAGCAATGACCCAAACTTACCAATCAGTAACACATCTCATCCTTTACATGTATATTTCCTCACCTTTACAAACATGTCTGATGCACAGTTCAGGTTTATATATTGTGCAGTGTGCTTACTTACACTGTATACACAATCCTAAAGAGAAGATTGCGAACAACATGCAGACAGTTGTCTTAAGACACTAGGGTCAGATATAACTGCTTATTCCCAGGGGCTAAGAGAAAAGACTCTAGATAGGGAGTTTAAGAAAATAGCATCCCTCATGACTTATGATACACCCTACAGTCAGAAATTATTTCACAAAAGAAAAAATAATGTAACTATGTCTTTAACAGTGCTTATGTAGTCTGAAAAATAATGTCTGAAATGAGTGCAATAACTCCACCTGGTGATTCTAAACATGATATTGTCAGGCTTAAAGCTGTCTCTTATGAGAAACAGGGGAGCATAGATGTTATACAAAGTAAAGGCCTACTCTGTAACGTAAGCAGCACAGTTCAGCATACAATAAGCACTGTGCTTTGCTGTTAGACTTTCTTTGGCTTGACCTGTAGATCACATTTCAGACTTAAAACATGTATAAATTGGAAAACAGTACCCATCCTGCCCTCAGAGTATATATCAAGGGTTTGGTATGATAGTAGGAACTATGTACATCCCACAGGAGATCATTGAACACTTATTAAAATAACTTCTAAATTTAAATTATCATATTCATAGGCAGAATATAAAAAGCATCACCACCTCCCTTATAACTCATTCTCCATTTTCCAGAAATGGAGAATAATAGTGCAGCTGACATTTAAAATGCAAAGCTGAGAAGCAGATAGACCAAAACTCCCACATTTAAAGCACTGATTCCAAGGACTGTCCAAGCTGGTCTTCCAGAGGAAATTGATTTTTGATACTAGAACCAGACTATTGCAAATTGAAAGGGAGTGTATTGTTATCCTAGAGCTGTAACAATAACATTTCTCATGCCTTTCAGAGTAAAATGAGAGGTACTGAGGTAGGTTTTCTTGCTTCTCACACCGTATCTTTAACGCAATTTTTTCCAAAACATGCACAGATCCTCTCAAGGCAGACAATTTGAAAAATACACATCTAATTCTCTACAGTATATTGCCAAAGTTTCTAGCTTTAATCAGAACTGGCCAAATATTGTTTGTACTTGCACATCGACATACGTGTATTTGTGACTTCATTTCCTACAGGTTCTGCTAGTGAGATTTCTCAGCCTATCAGTAAGCAATACTGTCATACTCCTATCAGCAATTATAACAAGCCTTGATATAACATATGAAAAATCTCAACTATGAGCATGTCATAAAACAAATAAAATAAGGGTAAAAACCACTTGAGTTAAAACAAGATTTTCAAAATATTTCCTTAGATCAGACAGTAATTTTTTCCTTGTCTTTATGGGAAAGAAAAAAAAAAAAATCTTAAAGTGTTATCAACATTCTTATTGAATTGCAGAAGATATCAGTAGAATGCTTTTTTGAGTAGGAAAATCATCTGACATTGGAAAAAAGAATCTCAAACACCTTTTGCTAATTAGATCACACTTCACAGAGCATTGGCATAGTACTGAAAATGTAAATCATCACAGTAAATGATCACTGGATAAATACTCTATGCCTACTGAGATGTGAGCTAAACAACACCTGGTTTTTCCTGCTAATTGGAGTCTCACTCACCTTTATATGCTGGCTTTGTGGGATGTACCAGCACACCTACCAGGGCCACCCCTTTTAAAAGGAAGTGATCTATTTCTACTGATGCTAAAGAAGATTTCATTTAGTGAAAATATCAGAAAACTGTGCATTGGGAAAGAAAGGGGCAGGACTTCTGAGGAATGTGTTTGTCATTAAATTAATAAAGTTACAGAAGGAGGTTCTGCTCAACTCTGTGGCTGTGCAAGCAGAAAAATCCAGCTTCATTGCTCTAGATTTACCTTCACGAAGCGGAAGACCTCACCCTGGAATAAGGTCTACTGCCTCAGAGGGTTGTTTTGTCATATTGTTTCAAGTACAGGGACAAGTCATATAACTGAGTCAGTTTGAAAGTCCACCCTGCTCTCTGGAAAACAGAGCAACACTTTGCAAAAGAATCTTTAAATAAAAGCTGTGCCAGGTCACTGCTTATTTATGACAGAGCAGCAGAAGGATATTCTGGGGTATCTGAATGTTATACAGGCACAAGCAGGAACTTAGGATGAATACAGGAAGCTTGAACACTAACTGCCTAGGGACGTGTAAAGCTGGATGGATGGGGAGGAAGAAACAAATATACATAAGGAGGTGAAAGAGATGTTCTACTTCAGCAAATTTGGGTTTCTGGTCTCTTTGTCACTCAAGGTGCTTGATCGAATCCATACAGGTAGCTGAGCTGAATCACAAGGTGATGAGATTCTGTAGAAAACAAACAAAAACCCATCTGACTTGCTGTAGAAATATTTCTAATGTAATGTATTAGTGGGGAAGGTAGAGGTGGTAGGCAAGGGCTGGTTATGTTTCTTATTGAAGCACTGGGCAAGTCCACGTAATCTGCTCATGTTACAAGTGCCAGTTCTGTTCCTCAGGTGGTAAAGTTATTTCTGTATTTACCTGGACTGTGTACTTTTTATGGCAAGGACTGTGTGGGCACATCAACACAAAGAAGTGCAGAAGTAATCCCCACCTTGTCTGGTGTCTATATCAAAATTTTAGAACATGATCAAAATCTAGATGCAAAGCTGAACAGCTAGCTTAAATCATGTAAATTAAGTACCTTCTTTTTTTTTAAAAAAAAAAAAGTGTCTATAGGAGCTACAAAGCACAAGTGTCTGTATGGATGAGCCTCCTGTTTTTCCCTTGGGTGTCATTAATGGTGCCACAAGTCACTATTGCCTCTGAAGCAGATGGAAGTGCAGCAGATGTGTGCCTCTTAGAACCATGTCTACAATGCTATGAAGAAGCCAAAGGAAAATAAAACCATTTGAAAGAGTTCTTTCAGAAAATTATTTCTTTTCCTTAACACCATACTTGGATCAGAAAGGAAAAGCCAGAGCATGCTTCATCTCAAATCACTCAGAAGTCAGAGGAGCAGACAGAAGATTGCTTTGCAATACAGAGCTGTGGAGCGACACTGAATCATTAGTATTTATACAGCAGCACTGCCCTGGCTCATTCACTAATGTGGTTATACTGTTTCCAACCTACATGCAGCATTTTCCTGTTACTGCACAAAGTCATGATCAGGCACTAACACAGAATGACAATGCACACAGTAATCACTCTGCAGGACTCTGAATAGGCACAGTGATAGGTATACACACTTATAGTTACTCAGTAAATTGTTTATGAACTGAATTTGGGGTACAGGACATTCTATATTCAGTAACTCCTCATTCAGAAGTGCTGCTCATCTTAGTCTGATGTACTATTTTCCTGCATTTTTTTTAACCAATTCTCTTGTAGCAATGCTCATTTTTTCCCCTATCAAAGCCACTTGTTAGTACTTCTGCTCCTTCACCAGCAGATTTGTCTCAGTTAAGTTTAGCTGTCTAGAGAAAGCGTAGCCATTTAATGGTTCACAATCAATGAAGAGATAGGAGCCTCTAGAGACCGATTCATGTCAGACATATCTTAGGATAGACTGACTGCTTCCTTCTCTCCACCAATGGCACATGAAGACTGATCTGACAGTTTAGACTACACAGCTATTTGTTGGTTTAAGATAATTCTTCTACAGATGATCCATGCATTTAAAACAAATAGATTAAAAAAAAATTACTAACAGATATCACAACTCCAGCATGACTGGTTGAAGCATTTAACTTCTCAAAGTGAAGATATTTTCACCAAGAAATTTACAGTTGCCCAGATACTGTCCTATCAATAATATGACCCCCTTGATAACAGTAAATGTGTCTCTTTCATTTACAGAAGTATTTCTGACTCATTCCACAAGTTCAATCGATCACCATAATTCAATCACAATAATCAAGAATCACAATAATCAAGAATCACAATAATCAAGAATCACAATAATCAAGAATCACAATAATTCAGTACTAGCTGTCCTGAGCATAGTAACATTTTCAAGGCCATAGCTCCTAAAGACATTACTGTAGAGATATCANGTTAACAAATTATTCCAAATATTTGTTTATTTTTAAAATTCAGCTAGAAGAATCAATCTCAATATGTCCTTCAGTAATATCAGGTATAATAGCCCAAAAAAACTTTTAGTGGCAAAGTATGTGTACTGAAGACTTGGTATTCCTGGATGGGGGTCATGACATGTTATATTGTTAGAGATAGAAAAACCTACACACATGGAGTACGTAGTATCATCGCTTTTACATTTGTGCTTTTCCTGCCCTTCTTTGCTCCCAGTGAGCCCAGCAGGAGGAAATAGGGAACTCCCAGTCCCAAGAGGGCAGTGTCACTCATCAGCTCTAGAAAATGTGTTGAACCTGAAACTGTTAGCAATTAGTCACTGATAGCTCTGCAAATGACTGATATCAGAGGAACTGCCATCTCACACCTAAGTCTGACCCATGCTCAACATACTCCTGTAGCTTTTCACAGTGACCAGCACTGGAGGCTTTACAGTAAATTGCAAGAAGCCTTTGAAAATACTGTTAAAGGATAGCTTAATGTCTCAACTCTCCTGGTAAATAGCTTTCTATTCACAAAAGCACAGAAGGTCTAGAAACCTATCATCCGCTATGGAGTAGTTATTACTCTAAATAGATTTTTCAGTCCTATTTAAAAAAGCAACCACCTGTTGTTTTACTTATTTGGCGTTAAGTACTGTCACTGAAGCAGTGAGTTCCACTAGTGAACTATGCATATTGTGAGAACACATTTCTGTCAGACTTTGAACAAAAACCCAACATACTGTTTTATTTTAAGAGAAAGAAGCTTACAGGACAACTGCGTACAGCTGCACTTGTGCAGACTTTTAACTTTCCAGAGGTCAGATGGAAGCTGGGAGTCACAGTTTGGAGTAAGAGAGCATCTGCAAAAGAATGAGTGGCCATGTTCCTGCCTCCACTGAGTTATGAAGTCAGAAGGGTCTGGGATGTTTGTTCTCCAAAGAACCAATGTCATTCTTCTCCTACTGAGTTTATAACAACTCATTTAACTCTTACTTGGAAAAGAAAGAACAGTCTGCCAGATCAATATAAGAGCTTGCCCATAACTGTGTTATTCTATATCATAGTCAAGCTTGAAATTGCACTATCCTTTTTATTCATACATTATCATAGGTGTGCTTAGCCAAGGAAGAAATCAGAATCACAAGGGCATTTTCTTTAATCCAGTACATTCAGTTATTATTTCATCAAACAGGATTGAATCCCAGGTGGCTTCACTATCAGGACAGGTGACACTAACTTTCATTAGCATTTTAATTCTCACCCTTCTTTTGGGTTTGATTATTTATAGGCAGACATAACACAGAGCCTACAATGCTTTATGGAACAATTAAGAGATAAAAAGACAAATTCAGACCCTTCTTGCACTTTATTAGACTTCTGGGAAAAAATATCTCTATGCCAGTGGAAAAACACAAATTCATCCCAGTGTGTTGAGATTAATGCTCAAATACACCCTTATGTTCTAAAAATATATTCTTGATTATTCATATCCTTGAAGAACTATCGTCATACAGAAGCTTCTGTGATCTATTTGTATACCTTTGCCAGTTTGAAAAACATGGCCTTGATCCTGTAGTTTGCTTTATGTGAGTAAACACACATGTGCCAGTCACTGCAATTAACTTCAGCAGAAACCTTCAGAGTTTCTCAGTTGAGTGAAATTTCACAGTCGACCTGACTGAAGGAACAAAAATGAGAGAGCAAGTCTCCCCTCTTTCCACAGCCCTCCTGCTGCGTTTGAAGTTCCAGGGTGAGCTATATATTCTTTGCCCAACCCTAGGTACAAAACTCCACATCTAACAGCTTGCAGCCAAGATTTCAGGCTTTTCTAAAAGACCCATCAGTGGACTGGCTCAAGAGTCTCCAGCTGTGATTCTAGGACCTGGTGCATAATAACAAGTAAGTTGATTTTACCTCACAGCCTGTGGGGACTCGATGGATTTGTTACATCTTCAGCAAAGTCCATCATATTGTTGAATCACAAGTAAATCCACCAGAAGAACTGCAAGGGCTCTAATAGGCTTGTAATATTTTTCCCAGGTGAATTAAAATGTGACTGATACCAATTGTTTGCCTTGTTCCTCAGAGAGGAAATATCTCTCCACAGCAGGGTTTACAGAGGGAACCATGCACCTCTGCTTCAGCTCTTTGGGTTCACTGTCCCGTGTGTGTATCACACACAGGATTCATAGCATGGGGTAGAGCAATCCTGCCCCTTCCCTGCTTTTTGCTCGGGGAAAGGCAGTCAGAGCCATAACTTGTAGGAAACACTTGAAGCCTCAAAACCAGACAAACAAGGAGGGAAATGGAGCAAGAGGAGATAAATAATACTACATGCCAAATTGGTGTTAACTGGGGCAACTGTCTTCATCAATGGCTCTTTGGAGGGAGGACAAAAAGGAAGCTGAACTGGCTGCTGTCACCCACAGCTGCCAATCTGTGTTGAGAGATGGAGAAATATCAACTGCACTGTTAATTTCTACATTATGGAAATTAATCCTCTCATTTGCACAGCAGGAAGCCAAATTACACCATCACATGAACAATAAATCTGACATTTTGAGAATTTGCCATTGCACCATTGAGAGCTAGTTCCAGCAATACCTTCCACCTCATAGAGAGAGCATAAACGTGTCTTCTCTGGACAAAGACACTGATAGAAAAGAAGCCAGATCCTCAGCTGATGAAATTTGGCAAAGGTCTCCCAGTTTAAAGAGAACAGCTGCGATCTGCCTCCCAGATATGCAGAGAACAAAGAAAAGTGCATTTGTGAGTGGGAGAAGGAAACATCTTTCTAAACTAGCAAGAGAAATTGCCACTGGACCTACTGCACCTTCACATTCCAGCCTCGATATATTCCCTGCTTGTGGGTGCCACCCATAGCTACCATAGGGAACTTTTGTCCTGAAGACATAACATCTCAACAGACAGCACAAAACTAAAATAGGAGAGGTGAAGAAAGTTTATGGGCAGTGATATAGCACTGAGAGTTATATCTTCTGTTAAAGCCACATTGTCTCTCACTTGACTTGAATGACAACCATAAAATGCCCGAGGAACATTAGGGTTCATAAGGGAAAGTATTTCAATCATTTTAAGTTGGTACAGTTTTATTTAGTTAAATTTAATTGTTGTTCTGTATTTGAGAGTCAAAGACTTTCATATAGATCACAGATTCCCTGGGGGTGGGGAACAATCACCTGCCAACTGATTTTCACTCATCCACTTTTCTCTCTTTTGTTGATCCAATCCTCTCACAGTTTTTATTTCTAAACATCAACTTTAAAAAGTTACTGAAAATACACACATCTTTATTTATTTAAAAACAAATAACCATTAGAACAATCACACTTTTTACTAACTCATTGATTAATGAGGGTGCTGAACAATTAGTATGCATTTCAGTAGCTGCTATAGTCTAAACTATTGCTGAGACACAGCCTGAGTATAACTATCCAACATGTGCTGCTTCTTTCTAAAGCACTCCTATATATTTTATCAAACTCCTACAAGTCAGTTAAGATTGAACTTTCACTTAGGAAATGTAACGAAAAGAAGACAGCAATCGTTCACAGCAAACAGGAGCTGCACCTGCTAATTCAAGCCTAGCAAGATCTACATTCTATACTTAGAAATGAAAAAGTGTATTTCCTCACCTGAATGCAGGATCTTGGGCCTTAGGAAAACATGCACATATTCTGAAAACTGTAACAAAAAGAGTTAACAGCATCACCTGAAATTCCACTTAAAAAAGGTTGCAAAATTCCTCTCCCCTGCCTTTCTCTTCCCCCCTAGAAGCTAGTTAAGTATAACCTTGTTTGTAGTTTGTTCTTTCATACAGGAACATAATTAAGATCTGATCTGTGACCACATGCCTTAAATAAAAGGCAGCTGCTCATATGATCTGCTCATTAAGTGCTGTATTCCAAATGCATACAAAGATGCCAAGGTAATTAACAAGGCACAAAAGCTTTGGGCAGTTAAAGATACAACAGGAGATAGGTTGAGACTTTACATTTACAGGATAATAGGTAGAAGTCTATAAATGTAGATTTCATTTTAAAATCTCTTTGCTCTCAGGATAACATTCCAGAATTATTCTCTTTGAAAAGATACAATTTATTTTCTACTCTTATAGTTCCTAAAAAACATATTTTTAGTGCTTCTAGGATCTATTCCTTCTCCTTTTCCATAAGCTTCAAGACTTCTTAATAATGTTTCACAGAAGTATTTAAAGATTTTTGAAAGTATGAAGTTTTACCAATTAACAAGTAATTTTTACATCAACTACCACTTCCTCCCCCACTATTAACCTTCTTTATTTTTCTACCCTATGCTTCAGCTCTAACTTCTCCAAGCCTCTATACCATTACCTTGCATGGAACAAAACCCCTTCCTATTGCTATTTCACTCTAATACTCTTTATTTCCTCTTTGGACAGCTAGGCAAACATAAAGCTAAAACAGCTGGGGTAACAATCTATTTATCTTTTTCTGTTGTCATGGTTTAACCCCAGGCAACTGAGCACCACACAGCCACTCAGTCCCCCTGCAGCAGGACAGGGGAGAGAACTGGAAGGGTAAAAGTGAGAAAATTCATGGTTTGAAATAAAGACAGTTTAACAGGTAAAGCAAAAGCTGCACATGCAAGCAAAGTAAAACAAGGAATTCATTCACTACTTCCTAGTTGCAGGCAGGTATTCAGCCACCTCCAGGAAAGCAGGGCTCCATCACGCATAACAGCTACTTGGGAATACAAACACCACCACTTTGAACACCTGTCTTTCCTTCTTCTTCCCCTAGGTTTATATGCTGAGCATGATGCCATATGGTATGGGCTATTCCCTTTGGTCATTTGGGGTCAGCTGTGCTGGCTGCACTGCCTCCCAACTTCTTGTGCACCCCCAGCCTTCTCAGTAGTGGAATGGTGTGAGAAGCAGAAAAGTTCTTGACTTAGTGTAAGCACTGCTCAGCAAGAAAGAAAACATCCCTGTATTATCTACACTGTTTTCAGCACAAATCCAAAACATAGTCCCATACAAACTGTTATGAAGAAAATTAACTACAACCCACCCAAAACCAGCACATCTGTAAATGGCATTTAGAAGAATGAAGAAGCTTTTTATTTTCTTTTTCTTTTTTTTTTTTTTGGCTCACAGAATGCACAAAGTCTTCTCCAGTACTGTTACCCAGAAGCCTGGGTAAAGGCATATGAATCATAGGAGGAGAGCTCAAAAGCCACACCTGCATTAAGAGGAAATAGATACCTTGCCACAGATGCCATTACTTCTCCTTTAAAAGGCAAGAGGATTTCTTACAGCCCAGTTAATTGGGTACATTTCACAGTTTTCCTAGTATCTATTTCTCATTGTGCCTGAAGCTAAATCCCTGGGGACATCCCATCTTCTCAGTAGCAGGTTTAGCCTTTCCTGTTTTTCCTTATGAAACTGAGTTTTCATAATACAGCTGAAGACTGAGTCCTTAAACAAAAAGTGTTAGGAGAGAAACCTCACAAAGTAATCATGGTGCTGGCTGCAAAATATCCTTTCTTTGTTTAACAATGGAAAACCAAAAGTAAAATCAAAATTAAGCTAAGGCTTGGAACAAGATTTTTAGGGGGCCTTTTTGTGCTTTGCACTGGCAGAAAATTCTGGCTTTCCTCTAGCTGCAAGGCTTCCAGCACACTATCCCACCAGAGCATGTGCAGGTGTGTGGTTTACTAGCTTTGAGTATTCACAGGTTCAGAGGAAGACCTTCAGCCAGGTCTGGAGTGAGGCTTTGTTGAGTATCCAGCTAAAATTTTGGCCCCTTTTTGTGAGTGGTGGCACAGGCTTGACAGGAGAGAGACCCTGTAAAGTCTGTAGTTAGGACTCTTGCTAGAATACAGAAAATATCTTTTGAGTCAGGTCAAAATCAAATTAAGACTATACTTAAATATGACTCCTCCACAGTATAGCAGAGCTCCTTGACTCTGCAATGTACCATAGTTTCTCTTAAAAATGCCATCTCAAACTAACCGTGCGCTAGCTCTGGTATTATCAGCTTGTGGCTGGGTCTGGAGAGGGCTGTGAGCTGACAAAATGCTCAGTCCAACGTCAGCCAGGATCCCCCCAGCTGACCCCTCTCCTCCTCAAGACTGCAAAAGGAGCCCAGTTAGACTTCACCTCTGACACAGCTGTTGCAGTCAGCTTCCTAAAATTATGAAGAATAAATATGGTCCTTGAAGTCCTTTTAGCCAGGAGCAATAATAAACAGCTCCTTTTCTCTGGAGTTAGGAAGGAAGCATTGCATGGCAATGAAGGAATTTTATAATAGGACTAAACTGCAGGATTTCTCTTTTTTCCTCAGGGTGCCTGGTCCTGAAGGCCCTTCAAAGACTGAAATACAGTTCACAGATGCTGACTTTGCTAAGTTTTCATCTAGAGGAAAAAAGAGAGAAGAAAAGTAAAATACCTAACAGTTGCGTCTGCTATATAGAGAAATAATAAATACCAGATATAGATTTTTCCTTCAAACAAAACAAAGGGGACTGAAAAAGCACAAGCCTTGTTCTTATTTCTTGTCAGAATTGGACAAAATTAGCTGACCCACAACAATAATAATAGCAATAATAGCGATCTTGATGATGATGGTGAATCAATAGGGATATTCATTATTTTAAGAAAGACTGAGAACAAAATACATACCTGAACCTGAAGAATGTGAAATATGGGGAAAAAGGAAACAAATGGGCATTTCACGAGGAACAACACACATAGGAGGTAAGTCATCTGAGTGACCACTGATGTAGGGAAAAACAATGAATTTAAAAAGCAGATGGATTTCCAAGTCAAGGAGAGAGAGGCCTGAATGAATCAGCAGACAGAAGCAAGAGCCATGGGGAGATGACCATTAAAATCTTTAGCAACCTTTCTGGAAATGTGAAAAGCTCAGTAATTTGTGATACTGCTTTCTCAGTGCCTGGCCATTGCTTTGTTCTAGTGATACACTCGGGCTCGCTGTCTCCCCTGCTGCCCCACAGAGCCCACACAGCGCCTGCGGAGCTGTCAGCAGCTCACAGTGGCTGGATGCAGCCAAGGGCAGAGGGCATGGGTTTGTGCTGTCAAACAGTGAGATGTAATGGGATCAGACATATCCAACACTGATCTCGCAGGCTATACATATTTATGCATTAATGCATGGTGGTGGAAGCGGAGATGCAAACCTCCTGGAACGAAAACTCCTTGTCCAGAGTTACTTCAGTCAAAAAGTGCTTTTCTGCTTGTCTAATGCTCTGAGATGGTTGGTAGAAGTATCACTAAAATCATCCCATTTCAGCCACACAGTATAAGTGTTCATATTCATCACTACACAGTTTGGTCCTTACCTCAAGGACTCACCCTCTGCATTATATATGAGGAATTTACACTGCCACAGAATGTGCTCCCCTGTGTCAACCACCTTTTGTCCCAAGTGGTCTCATTAAAGAAAAGAAATATTATCCTTAAGCAAGCACATTAAGAAATGGAAATGTGTGAAGAAAATAGCTGAATAATTCAAACCGCTCCTCGATTCTTCATGATCATTTTGATGCATATAACCCTGATTTGATTTACACGGTTTTTCAAAGATGCATTTGATTTTTTTTTTTATAACAACCATTCCTAGACAAAGCAGAGAATTAGGCTGCCCATTTTAACACAATAGATGCCCCAAGGCATTTTGAATGCAGCTTTCCTAGTCTCCTAAAAGTCTCATCTCTAAGACTAGGAATCCGATTCTGATGCATCAGAGTTTCTGTAGACGGTGCAAGCTGCAATGTTGTTTTTGACAAAAGGGCATCTCTTTTCTAATAGATAGGAAATAGACCAAAAATGCTCAAGACATCGATCCAAAGCAACTAAATGTTCAGTAACAAATTTTTGTCTCTTCCAAGTTACAACAGAATTAATGAACTAGAAGAGGAAATCTCACAAAACCATTACTATTGTTCAGCCCTTCTTCACTGCTTTACTGTCTCATCGCTTTGGTTATTCACTTTCCATCATCCTCCTGAGTCTGGTAGATATTTAAGAGCAGAGAAATCAGAAAAATTCTCATAAAACAACTGTTGATTGCTAAAGAAATACAATGTTCTGGCTAATGGGAGTCTAAGACATTTCTGCAGCACTGGGCCACATCCTACTACTTTTTTACTACTTAAACTACTTTGCCTCTTGCAGTGGGTAAAATATGACTAAGCTTTCATGAGGTTACTACCCCTGCAGTAATGACAGTCCTATTTTCTCTTATGGTCCCATGCCTCATCTTTGCATCAGCAGAAAATCTCATTTCTCACTTCTGTATGTCATTCACTTTCATGAACACACAGATCCTACAGTCTAAATGTGACAGATTTTTTACCAGTTCCCTCAGAATATCCAGTGCTTGTGATTTAGTGCTTGGAAACAACTCTGGGAACCTCTCTGCATGCCTTTTTGTTAGGCCTGAAAAATATCTGTGAGAAGAGACTTGCAAGAATAAATCAACGTGTGAGAAACTTTACTAAACTAGAGCAATTTTTATAGCATTTAGATGATACCACAGCACTGTTAACCAGAGTGTAAATGATTGAACAAGTGATGAATCCCTTAGAGGAAAAAGCCATTAGGAGGTTTTAAATCCATAAAAAAACAGTATTATGTGCTATAAAGAGCAACAAGATGTCCTTTTCTTCCCTTTCTAATACAATCCTCATCAGATTACTCCTATACAGTCTTCCCAAGGCATTTTATCAACAAGTGCCAAACAACACCTGTGCTGAATTTCAATATGATTTAGAAATTAACACTTGAAGTGAAAGGCTGCTGATAGGTTCCATTTTCAAACACATGAGGATCTCAGCCTACCAAAAGAATGCAGAACGTAGTTATTGGCAACTGCATTTGACATATCTTTCAACTCGCAACCAACTCTCCAAGTAGATTTGATTAGACAAATCCAGTGAAACCCTTTTTTACAAGTTATGTCTCCATAAATAATAGTGGTTAGGATATTAATTTGCAAAGGACCCCTTCTCTGTCCTCAGGCTGCTTAATATGGATGAGAGACTGCAACACAAGTTTTCTGTCTCTCCAGCAGAGTATCTGAGTCAACAAGCTTATTAGATCTCCTCAGCTGTGCCCTCTGAAACTGTCCAACTTTTTTTAACTGATTAAATAACCACTAGAGCAGTAACCTGGCTTTCCTTTCTCATGCTTGACTCCCCTAACCTCTTTCTTGTCCAATGAATTTTTAATTACTGATGTAAAGTGAAACATATGCAAGAGAAGAGACGAGGAGAGCTTGCCCACAGCATGCATGATAGCCTAGTTATTTAGGTAGTCTGATGAGTAAGTGGGCAAGACAGGTTTAAGCACCTACTTCAAATCTTCTGAACTCAAACTTCATGAATATTAGGAACTCATTCTCAAATGTGGTCTGTGGCTAATTAAGAAGTACAATCCAGTTAGCTTGTGCTTTTGAAACCAATTTAAGACTCTAAGCTAATAGTTTTCACTTTCATCATCACCCTCCACACTGAGATGCCCCTATGCAGCCCTTTCAGTAGTCATCCACTGTATTTAACTCAAAGCTCTAAAGATGAACTTTTAGTGTTAGAAGACTGACTTCTTTAGGCCTCTATGAAAGCTGGTAAATCTTCTTCCATGAGAATGTTTTTCATAGCATATCTGGTATACAGTCAGTAGTGCAAAAACTTCTGTCATCTGCTCTGTCAGTAAATCTAAAAACCAGATACTCAGTAGAGCAGGTACTGAATGAAAACAAAATCTGTGTAGGTCTACAGCATGTTAGGAAAAGACAGCACTCTTTAGAAAGAAATACAGGTGTTAGGTGGAAAAATGGCTTTTGGTTTCTTCTCACTGCCTCTACAGGTGTTAGGGGCTATAGTCTTCCACTACAGGGACTCTTAGAATTCATTTGGGCCATGAATCAAAACCCCATGCAGAAGAATGAAATCAAACCTCACTCTTGGTCCTTAAATCTGAGACAGATTAAAATGTAAGGAGCATTGTGAAACTGTGGGTCAATTTATACTAGGCATTTGCTATTGGCAGCTCCCCATGAGAAATTAACTCATCTTAGGACTCAAACCAGCAGAGGCCAGGGCCCAGCAGAGCACACACTGAAACAAAAGGCTTGATTTAGTTATGCCTGTGGTCCCTTGGCTCTAGCAAGCATTATTCTACATTGTGGAGTCCAGGCAATCCTTTCCAACACAGAGGAGGAATGTGCTGACCTCAACTAGCTCTAAGAAAGTGTAAATTTTGAGAAAGTGTAATTAGGATCCCATAAGATTGCAAGCTCTTTAACAACCCCTTCCAATCATATTTTCTCCCATATCCCTTAAGTTGTCAGAAGCATCAGTATTGAATTACCTGTGTCAAAAGAGAGTAAATCCCCTGTGGAAGTTTTCCTGTGTCTGCTGCTCACCGCACAGGTGACCCCTGAACAAGCACATTGCCACTTTCATGCTTCAAATTCTGCTTCTCTCCTTCTTTCACAGCAACTTCCTCCTCTCTCTTCTTAGCAAAGGAACCAGCTGTCTGCAATTTAATTGGGACAGTGAGAACTGCTCTAAGGCTTGACTACTTCAAGCAAGCAAGCGAAACCTCACGTCTTAGTGCCCTGCTGAGGCTGCTGCTTCTTTGACTTAAGGTTTTTGTTTGTTTGTTTGCTTCTCAGCCTGCTGCTTCTCAGCAGTTTCTCTCCTGTATGAGTTGTGCTTGTGTGTCCTTTTTAGTCTGGGAGGTGAGCTGAGTTTTCATTTTCGCCTAAGTCTCACAAGTGTTCTCTAAAATAATGCAGGTCAAGGAAATAGAAGCATGCGTGTTCTGTAGCCGAATTTGAGAAGCAAAGGCTGCTTTAACCCAACCTGCCTGTCACAAATAGAAGTTGTCACAGATCATTCTAAAGGAAAGGAAAACTGTATATCAGGTGAATAGACTCCTTGTATGTTATCTCAGTTGTCAACCAGAAGGAAAAGGACCTAGTAGAAAGGTGACAGCAAAATAATGATGTTTTCAGTCGCTTGCTGGATTAGGAACAATCTTTCCTATGGAAAGAGAAATCTATTGTTAATGTTAATTATTGTAAGGTTTAGAGGCACTGTTATCTTCCCTCCAAAATATCATGAGCCACGCTTTGTTGCACACTGTCCTTTTGGGATCCCATTAAGCAAAACAGTGAAACAGAGAGCAGGATGGACTGATGTCAACAGGACTATTCACACACGTACAGTGATGCACACAATTAAGAATTTTGTTGAGAAAGGGTTAAACTACTTTTTCATATTCTTTAATGTTGCTTATAATAATGTGTCCCACTATTTCCTACTGTTTCTTCTCTATTTTCTGATGATAACAGTTCTTCATCTCAGTTGCTAGTGTGCCTGTTGTAGTGAAACAGAAGTAGTAAATTAATTCACTTGGATATTCTTGTCTTTACCTGATGAAAGAGGCAATAATCCATGCAAGTAAATCAGTCTCCCTCTCAGTGATATATTCTGTTTCAGTTTAGTGTATTTTTTACATAATTTGTACACAAGCCATGTACATACCAGGCTGTAGATATAATCCCATCACATTGTCTTCTTCACTTCTTACAATGAGGTATCATTTTCACTATAGAAAGGGAGATGCTGCCACCCCATAATAATACTACTGTAAACCTGCCATTTCCAAGAACCTGTAAGCAGTGTACCCATGCCAGACTAACAGTTAATTCCTTTAATAAGTACTTTCTCCCAGCACTGGAAGAAAGGGAAGCTGAAACATGTCCCTGGCAAAGGATAGGTCAGGAACTGGCTTCAAGGGTGAGCCCACATCCTGAGAGTCCCCCGTGACAATTTGCACCAGACAGCACACATGTACTGTAACAGCTCTGGCTGAATGTCACTGCCTACAAAGGGAAGGCATTAATCAGAAGCAATGCCTCCAAAACATGAAGCTTCCTCCAAAGCCCTTAAAGTCCATGGCATACAGCAGGCATGGCCGTTGGGTAGCTACCCACTTGCTTGTAGCTCTTGTATGGTCCAAATACAGCTCTGATGCCCAGTTTCAACACCAGCAGTGGCTGAATAATCAATACCCCTCTCTGGTAGATGAATGTAGACATCAGAAACTGAGTCCAAAGGCACTGAGGGGTACCCTTGTGTACTACTACTAGCCTAGTCTATTACATGTCTTGTGGCTCTCATCTTTCTGAAGATACTGTCATACAGCTTAGTGAATCAGGAACTAGGACATCTCTGATGTACGGGCAGGCCTGAAACAGTAGAAAGTATTTGTTTTCCTCCCACCTCAAATACTGACCCCCTGCTCTGGGACAATGGAACTCCTCCCTTCCAGAAGGCAGGTTTCTATCTGTGTTCTCACAAAGACAAGACCCTACCCTTATGTAAGGAAACCCTTTCTTTCCCTTCAGTGTTGTTCTCTCTTTTGCTTTCTTGCCCTGAACAACTCTCTTCTTGAAACCCAGAGCACAACAGGAATATTCCAAAAGGCTAAAAATATGGATATATTTTGTTCCAGTGAGAAACCTGTAGCAGACCAGTGTATCTGCCATTCTTGATTGTTGTTCAGCCATGTGATAGAGCAACCACTTGGAAAAAGGGTACAAGCCAATTTCTGAAGAATGATTTGTGTAAATGTACTGAATATTTTTACCCAAGTGTTCTGTGATCCTGAGCTAATGCAGTAGTGGCAGAAGGACGATGGCACTGCCATCTCCTCTGAGGATCACTCTTCAGCAAGATGTAAGAAACAAGAAATCTCTTCAGGAAGCATGTTTAATGGGGCGATGGGCTACGTAAATACCTGACGTTCAGCAAGTTCTCATCTGTTGAATTAGAAACATTTCCAATTCTTGCAAGAATTGAGTATTGCTATCCTTTTCAGACATTTCTATCCAAGTCTGTCTGTGTGTTACAATCTCTGTAGTGCATAGTGTAGGATCACGACAGGCAAAAAGGCAGGATTAGAATTAGGAAAAATAGCTTCTTCTCATTCAAAAACCTGTGTGAACACACCATCATGTATTACATACAAGGTCAGATGAGAACTATAGTGTGTTGTGGGCTTAAAATCTTCAGGAGCTTCTATCAGATGCTTGTTCTTTCCATAGTTCAATTAGATGAAGTACAGATAATGGATTACAACCTATATAAGACTGCAGAGAAAAAAAAAAAAGAAGGAAAAAAAGTTTCCCTGTTTTTTCTAGTCACTAAACTAATGTTACTTATGTCTTTAACATGAAATTATTCTCTAATGATGTAACTACTGATTACCTTTTCATATATGTACAAACATGGCATTTATTTTCAGGATCAACAAATTGACTGTGAGTGATCAGGCAGTGCAGAGCAGGGCAGTATGTATGATCATTATGTTCTGCAAGCACCAATGCAAGAAGCAGCATTTTTGCTAGAAAGGAGACATTAACTTTTCCCTCATCTTGTAAAAATTTCAGACTTCTTTTTGGCTTTGCCTAGAGCTTCTGATTATAATTTTTTTACCTATTTTGATATAAGTTTCCCTTCAACTTCAAAAGTAGATTTTTAATTTGCTTATCTTATCATAAATTTACATGTCACTCTGGATTTTGTGTTTCTCTGCTGTTTCCCAGTTTAAAATCTTAACTAAAATGAATGTGTTTAATAATCTTGCTGAAATCTAATAACCAATTGGAATAAATCTTCATCAAGTTTTTTTTGAAGCCCCATCAAGAAATAACACACACACACAAATTAAACTCAAAACAAAGGAAATTAGAAAATCAGGATAATTTTTCTTGGTTTTTTGTCTTTTGGTTATTTGCTTTGGAATTATGTTGTTATTTTTTTCTAGGTCTTTATCTTTGCTCTGTAGGCAAATAGCTTTATGAAAGTATTAGAAGTGGCCTTTTGACAGCTAAATGGGATAGAAGTAAAATTTCCATTTTATTCAAAACTGCCTTCACAAACCATGCAATTTTCCTTATCCAGCCAGTTTAAATTCAAGGCTTCTCTAGTGATATCACACTCAGTCAAATACGACAGGTTATTTCTATTAAAGTTTGGGGTTGAATGGAGACTAACTAGAATGTCGATTCTATTGTTAATATTTCATTCCAGTGGCAGAATGCAGTAGCTTGGATGAATTTAAGATGATAAAATTTATAACATTTCTGGAATTGAAAAACTGTTTGTTTATATAGTTCAATTTGTTTAACTAAATAAAATAATATTTCTCCTGATGCCTTAAATGATATTTTCTCTGTAATTGCCTTTAATTATTTTTTGCTGGCATGGCCTTAGTAATTTGGCACTGTTATCATCTGTTCTTCAAAACATTTTGTTGTATCCTTATATCCTGAGCCATATTTTAAATGATTAATGCTGTTAACTTACCACTTCTCGTTATCTTACTAAAAGAAAACACATTCTACCTTTTAAACTCATGAGAAAAACATTGTGTATTTAACATCTCCCTGGAAGCAGTTGCACTTTAGAACTTGTTTTGTTTAACCTAATGTAGTGGAATCTCATACATTGCTTTTCTGTTTCTTTCCCTTTAACTGATATTCTCTGGCCGATCAGCTTGTTTCTAGAGGAGGGATGAGAAAATACCATTTATTACAGATCATCGGTTTTGTTCTTCATCTATCAATCTGCATCTGAAGAAAGGCAATAACATAGCTGACATCTGAGTGTTTGTGTGAATCAAAGGATATTTAAATGGGAAGGAGTGGCTTATCCTCTAAAAGAACGTATATTTTATATAATGAGTGTAATATTAAAATGTAAAAATGTAACATTATAAAAAGAGATGGGGTAGACAGGCAATTTTTATCCAAACACTACTTAAATTCTCAAGTATTGTTAATGTTTACCATCCTGCTAGATAATTGATCAAACATTATTTGAAAAATTTTATATAAGATATGTAACATATTTTTGACAACTGGAGTGAAGCTTACTAGCATGCAGAGGACAACTTAAAACTTTCATGAGACCAATGTCACATGTGAGGCTTTTCAGAGACTGTCTTGAGAGGGCAGATCTCAGATTTAGGATGAGATTGAAACTTGAAAAGTTAAATCAGACTTCTTAACTGTTTCTGCATTGATCTCTGTCTATGGATCAATCATTTCCACCTATTTCCTAGCTGTAAGATCCTTATTGAGTTACATTCACCCAGTTGTGTGACGTGTTTTGTGGTCAGTGACAGAGTTACCATTTGTACCAGTCTTCTGTCTCAGGAAATCTAAAAAACACCTTCGCAAAGCAGAACACAAAAGATGTATTTGTAAAAATATAGTCATGGTGTGTACACCTGAACTTGAACAGCCATGTTAGCGTGTGCAGACTCACTGCTCAGGTAAGAAAATACCTGCTGAACTATTCAGAGCTAAATGGCCTTTGGAAAGGATGTGAAGATTTGACACTAGTCAGGGTGATTTTGACAAGCTAACTCTTTAAGTTCTAGTAGTAGTAATATTTAATTTTGCCCTCTTTATGAGAAAATAATAAAATGGAACCTTACATTTTGATCATAGCCAAACGATCATCCAAGTAAAAATAACTTTTTGTTTTCTTGCTTATATAATGTATTTGTAAATAAGTTTCTCATTTTCTGCGTATTTTCACTCTGGACCACTATTCTTAGATTTTGATCATTTAGTGAATGATGTGCTGCAGTGTGAATTTTGGCATAGGTTTATTTCAATTTTCTTACTGCTGACTTGTTCCCTTTTTGGCTGATT
>VZTL01019216.1:0-17582 GCA_013400535.1 Scopus umbretta | reverse complement strand
AAAAAATTACTTGTGAGTCACTTGACTTACATCCATATTCCTAAACATAGTCCTTTTCAGTCAAGTAAGCATGTCTAAAAGATTAGGCCCAGACATTCTTGAAGAGGGACAGAAAACATTTTCTTCATAAAAAGAGTTGGCTGCCAGAGTCCAGCATGACAATCTTTCACAACATTTGCTTTCAAAATTAGAAACAGATCTGATAGAACCAGCAGCAAGACAGCTCAAAACAACATGCAAAAGTTATTAACATTTTCTTCTTTGTTATGCAGACACAGTGTTTTCCTTAAAATCACTATACAAATCAAGCACCAGCTTCCAAACAACATGCAAGGGTCTAAAGCAAAAATATCTAAATGCTTAATATTTTAAAATAGAAAAGTGTCCATGGGGTGAGAATATTTCAAATGATCTTAACACTGAAGAAGGTAATTGCAATTGATTTTAATACCCAAAAAGCAATATTCCAAGGTTATGGTTTGAAGGTGCAGAACTCTGACAGGTGCAACTGTCTTCAGCACAATATACTGTCACATGCTTTCACCTTCCCTGTAACTTTCTCTCATCTGTAATAGATGTGAAATGGAAAATGCAAGCTAGAACTCTCCCACGATGGCACACAGGCAAAATTTCCAGATACAAATGCAACAAAACACCTCTGAGGTGCTGCTAGATCTTCACCCAAGACAGATCAGCTAAGAACCAAGACATTACACAGGGCTCAACTATAGAAGGCAGATTGTTTTTTCTAGCAGGAGCTACTGTAGGTCAACTGACAAACCGCTGAAAGAACCCAAGAAAACGCCAGGCTACTATTTGTGTGTTTATGTTTCAAGAACAAGGAATTAAATGAACCTCTACTTTCTCTCCTGAAAATCCAAGGTGAACTACAAATTCCTTGATTGCTTCTGTGGACAGATTTGTAAAACTTACCCCTCAATATATACAACTATAGCAATATTGTTATCATTATGTGGTTTAGCACTATTAAAAAAAAAAAAAAGTAGTATTGTTTCTATGCTAAACTATGGATTTTTTCATTCCAGTTTGTGGTATGATTTTGGGGGGGGGGGTTGTTGGTTTTGCTTTAAACAGCTGGAGTTAGCAATTTCACATCATGGCATAGTCAAATAATCCTTTAAAATGTTCTTTTCCAACAGTGTGAAATTGCAGGAAGGTTGAGTCCCAAACCTGGCCACAGTTATTTAGAGCTCCTCAGTATATTTTAGTTTAAGGTGACTACATATTAAAGATGCTATTACAAAGGCATGAGTTCTGGATTCAGACTAGATTTCAATAGGAGTTTTACAGGAAAAAAAAAAATCTGCTGATTTACCCAATCATTCATAATAGCTACAGTTTCTCTTTTAAAAGAATGGCTTTTTTGCCAGCTCTAGAAATCTTTACCTGTTCCAGAACTGAGCATTGAGCCTCCATAAATATCCAGAGCCAGCTGAGAATAGGCATAGCCAAAAACTGTGATGGTAAGGCCAATCAGAAGCACAAGTTTCAAGAGCAATTCTAATACATTTGCAGCCATAGCAACATCACTCTGAAAAAAATTGTAGGCAGTTACATGAATCAGAATCAATATAATAGTTATTTTCATGCAGAAAAGCTACTTCACAGAAAAAAAAAATATCAGTTTGCACAGTGTAAAAAGGTGTGAAACTTATCCTTCATTATTGAATTATCCATACACATGGTCTCAGCTTCCAACAATTTTTAATTATTTATTATTCCATTCTACCTTTTGCACATTACAAGTTCTACACAAATATTAGCCATAAACATGTCTGTTCAAGGAAATGTGCAAACAGCACTTGCATCTCTTTAACAGTTAGCAAAAAGTAAAGAAGGGCACGGCATCTGCCCAAGGCCACAGTTCGAGCCAATGAGAGGGTCAGATTTTTATTGCTGCATGGGACTACAGGATTTGCCACACCAGAACAAGCTTGTCAGTTCTCCTACCTCCTTGCAAGTGGCATTCTTGTAATTCTTGTAATGTGATGTAATTTCAGTACATACAGTGAGAATCCATAACCATTTTGCCAGTTACATACATCAGGTACACTATGTATAAAATATACATGTACATACTTCTTTCTTATCCCACCAATGACCTGAAGCATGGGAATTGTTTAACTGTATCTACAGTGCAAGCAGCAGGATTACTGCAAAAACTTGTCATATTATCAGACAAATCCCCAGGCTGACCTTCATGACTGATTAATTTCTTTCCTAGAGCACGCATGAATATTATGCTGTGGAACAAAGCTCTTGTTTGTTTAACCATTAATACTCCATATACAGTTCAAAAGCTCAAGAAAAATAACATTTTTTTCTTCCCAAAACTGCACTCTTTGGAAAAGTTACTGTTTAATACTTAACAGCTACTTATATTTTAAAGCCAGTCAAATATTTTCAGACAGCATTTATTTCACAGAAATACCATGCTTTCATGATTTAAATAACTGCCTAAGTATATCTGGAAATATACAGTACACTAGGGTTTACATCACACAGTTTGGAGCAGATGATGTTAACTTCATTTATAGTACAAGGCAATATTATGCCACTGAACATCAATTTCTATTTCGTTAGCATTTTACCTATTTTTTTCTTTTTGGTCCAGCCTCACTCGACATTTTTGTTCTCCACTTCAACTTTTCAATTTTAACAGCCTTTACACTCAAATTTAAACACACACTTCTGTCAGTCACACTTCTATGATGCAACTTATCTGTAACATAAATCAAGCATTTGACATGTAATTAATACCAAATAAACATACCTGCTTCTGATCCTTTACATGCTTCCCTCTTTCCAACACTTTAGCAAAAAAGACATAAAAACTCTCCTCAATAGGCAAAAAGATAAACCTGGCCACCAGCGAACCAAGATTATTCACGATATCATATACACCTTAAAAAACAAAACATAGTAGCAACCTGTAATTTTTTTAGATACATTTTAATTCCAGGTCTTCAACAATGACATGAATTGTAATTTAACATTTCCACTGTACAGAGAGAAAACAAGTGGAACTTAGTGCAACATTAAAGCAGTGTTCTGTAAAAATTCTGACAGCCACAGCAACCACAGCTCAAAATTATAAGGCTTGCTCATACATGGCAAAGCTAAGACAAAAGCATCAACTACAGAGATGTGAATCTAGTAACAGCACCAAACCCCATACAAGATTCTTACTGTAGAAGAAGTTAAAGATCCTCTTTAATTTCATTGAATAAGAGCAGGAATGTAAGGATTTACTGATACAGGAGAAGAGAAAGATATCTCTTTTTAGTGCGAGGTTCTTCTTTCTTTTTACTTTCACTGAAGTGGAAGAGCAACATAGACATATACTCAGTATTTATGGGGGAACATACTACTGCCAGCAACTAAAGTTCAAATTAGCACAGAAACTTCTAACAGTGGGCCAACAATTACAGCCTATTTTCCTTCCCCAAGCTATAAAGACCTGAGGTGCTGCCAACTCGGTCACCTAAACGGCTAGTGCCGTACACTACTCTGTAACCATGCTGAATTCTTCTACAGAACATAATTCAGTTTTGAGATGCAATGCTATTATCAATGATGTTTGTGCTGTAACAGGGAACACAGATTCAAAAGGAAGACAGAAAACAGCAGGAAAACAGAATTACAAAAACTGAAGGCAGACAACCAATATGCATTGGACATTAATGAAGTTCTTTTTTTAAGAAAAGAAAGATACATGGTATCCCATATCAAATTGGAAAGTTTTGACACAACAAAAAAAACAAAATTAAAATCCAGGATCTTAAATTAAATTCTTTTCTATATCATTCTCCAATATGTATCTCAAAGTCACAAAGGCTTTGAAATCTCAGATTTTCAAGTTATCTTCAAATACTTTAAGTCATTTTCAGAACCATCTAATGAGCAGTGACTAAGGAAACTGTGCCACCATTCCACACCACCACCACACTTACCCTGATCTCCAAAATTTAACACGTTCAAAAAAGTCATCACATACCGTTCACCTGTAAGTTTAAAATAAAGAACTTAAGAACAAGTCCCTAAATGTTTCTCAATACTTGTTCAGGCATTTCCAACATTAAGTATTAAAGACACAAAGTCAAACAGAACAGCACCTAGTTCAGAATACCCTCAAAAACTTCATTCAGGTTGGTAACATCTGCTGGCAACAATTTCTGAAAATCGCATGCCCACACCCCTGCAGCTTTCTCAAACTTTAAGTCAATTTTGTAAATAGTATTCACTAGCCCTTCTCCATCAAAACTATAGGTCAAGCCTCACCTTCTGTCAAAATCTGTTTCAAGAAGGATTGTTTGAAGAAACTCCAAGTCAACCGTGCTTCCTTCAAGTTAACAAAAGTCTGAAAAAAAATACTGAAATGTAGTAAAATGTTTGAAGCTACAGAGTAGAAATAGAAAATACAAAGCCAGCACAATACTGTAGGCTAGCTCTACCTGTATGATCAGGAAAACCCAAAACATCATAGCTACTAACAACTAACCTAAAGTACTGTTAAATTCAAGCAAGAGTATTGCTCTGATCTGGCAAAGACTTTTTCCCTTCCTGAAAATTACTGTTGTTGCAGATAAAGTACCCAAACAAGCTTTCTAAAGAAAATACTATTCAAAGTCAGAGACTGGAAAAAAAAAAAAAAAACAACCCAAACATGCTGTTTAGCATGTCAATATAACTTTCACCTTCACTGTAGATATAAATTGTTTACTGCTCTTTAGACTGTCCCCACAAGTCTTGCAACCAAGAACCGCCCTTATCTTTTCTATCTGCAAATCTTTTTCAAAATGTCTTTCTTCCTCACTGTGTCTTTTCATTCCTTTCTTGCCTCATTTTCTTTTGAGAGGACATCAGAGATATTTCATTATCTGTAGGATGCTGTGTACCACCATGTTTATATTGTGGAAAAATCCAAGTACCAAAACCCGTGGTAAAATGGTTCTAGTTTCTTTCCAGATCCAATGATACCTGGTTACTCCCCTGCATGCTGCAGATGTTCTACTTCCAGTTAATGGTTTGTGCAAAGATACTAAAAAATAAGTCGGCAACAAGCCCGTAACCACAAAGATGTCAATTTTCATAGACAAGGATTTTATTGATACAAACCAGAAACAGAATTTGTAGGTATTTTTTTTTTAATCGATCATATCTTCTACAGCGCAGACATATCCTCAAATTAACTCAATTAGCTCCAGTATCTCAAGCTAATTTTTAAAGCTCTCTCAAGAAAAACTTAAAATCAAGAAATGAACTATGCAACCTACCTCATCTTCCATGAAGTTAGGTAATAGAGCTGTCATTCTAGCAACTGGAAATGACTTCTTTGTTGCTTCAGGAGACCCCAAGAACATCACAAAATAAACTACATAGCATGTTACCAGAACACCGACATACAAAAGCTGGAAAGATAGGGAAGGAGAGAAGAAAAACAACCAGTGACTTAAAATAAACTTACAAATGCAGAATTACATGCTAGAGTTCCAAATTCAGTGAGAACAAAATGTAGCAAGTAGTCCTTACTCCTGTCAAATTTTAAACTAGGTAAAGACACTAACCCCCCAAGAATGCTGCTGATTTTTTTTAATCTGTAGGTTATCATAGCTCTTTGCCAACTTTTATGTCCTTGTCAGCATTATTAGAATAATTATTTTAAGTCCAATTATAAAGCACTTATTCACTCAGCAGAAAAACAAACTGACAGAGTAGCTGCTGTCTACATCTCTTTCTTTGATCAGTTATAAGCTACTACAGCCACTGCAAAAAATTAACAACAACCAAAAAAAAACCCCAAATGTCCACATCTGAGGTGGATCACATTTTCATTTCTAGATGAGCTGATACACACAGGCAACAAGCCTATTTTTCAGGTGCAAATATATCCATTCTTCATTGTACTAAAGAAAAAGTTTTAATCTGTGTATGTTACACATGATCAGCACCTTCTGGTAAGGTGATAGAGGTTGGTGGTACAGGCTGATAAAAGTACACATGCTTGTAATCTGCTACAGAGTAAAATCTGAAGTCTAACATTAATACTGAAGCCACATGATGAACAGAGTCTTCAAGCATTAGAATGTATAACTGATTAAGAAGAAGAGTTAACATAAAGCTTATACAGAATAACATAACCTTACTTGCAAAACATGTCTTCACAGACAGAACAAGGCACTTTCTTGTACATCCATTAAACTGCTTGGGGTCAAAGTGCCAAATTAGTAAGAGTATCAAGGAAATACTAAATACAAGTGCTAAACCTTAAACCTCCCAGGAGCATTTTCTCTCACCTCCTCCAAGTTGTTCAGCAGGCTAAATGTCAAAGGCAACAGCAAATAAAAACTCAGATGAATCAAGAATTTATAGAAAAAGAGAACAGAGGAAACTTACTTGAGCCAAGGAAAAAATGTAGAGGCCCCATTGAGGATAAAGAACTACTAAAATAACCGTCAAAATGCATTTTGACACTACTGAAAGGCTTTCAGCAATTACCTTTAAGAAAGAGAAAACAGAGACAGTTTATTTTTCTGCCAACTTAACCACATACACAAACTTAAAATACATTAGTTTCACACACAAAATTTATGTAGGAATGTTAAGACTTTCAAAGTTGGTGAGACTATCACAGAGTTTCTTTCTGCTGAGTTGGCCATCTCAGATTGTAATTTCTCTGTAAATTTTCTATTCCTGCATTTCACAATTCCTCTATTGTACTTTCCCAGTCCTTTGTATGGGACTTAAAAGGGACAATTTTACTTGAGGCAATCATGTTCTCAATTGTTGCATTTCACTATTTCATACCAACAATCAATTGAAATACAAAATTGTGAAAGATATGTACTTCTTCCTCCAATTAAAACTCACGATTAAGTATTTAATGATCCCCAAGGTGGTAATTTCTAAATAAACCAACATTCTTGCTTTCACAGATATAAATTCGTATCTGTGTTACAACTATATCATACAGTACTAAACACTACACACAGGTTGGGGTTTTTTTTGTGCTGGAATACACAGAGATCCAGTTCAGGAATCCATTCGTTTCAATAGAGAAAAATAGTTCCACAAACACACATACACCCCATACACTTTACTAACCTTAAGTCTTACAAACAAATGAGCTTGTGCTAAAACCCAGAACGGTTCTCCCAGAAGTTCAATAACTGCAGAAAGACCAAATGCCACTACACCAGCCTGATAATGAGGAACCACAGAAGGATCAGGTACTTCAAGCAAGTGTAGCCAGACTAAGCTCAAGAAAATAGACCAAAAAACACCAAGAGGGACCCTAAAAAGTTAACACAAAACCAATCAGTAGATATGTTACTTAAGCATAAAAAAATCCAAGGAAATTAGATTACAGTTTCACATATTATCATCATCATCATCACAACAACCCCAAGGAATTAATTTCTATTGTTACAATACCAAGAATACTTTTTTTTGGTAATGAACATTTTTAAGGCGTTCTTTTGCAAGACATGGAAAATGTTTTTCTGATTTGTCTGTTTTCTGTTCAAGAACCTAACATAAGGTCAACTACCTGTATTTCTTGTTCCCTGCAACCAAACAATTCTGATCCCATATCAGCCTGCAGAATACTGCAGACCCCTCATTGCTGCAATTTTTATAGTCTGTGGTCACCAAGGGTTTGGTAGACAAGCTTTTTTAGGTCTCTCTGTAACAGATAAGATGCCACCACTCCAACTGCTAGTCTCACTCTTCCAGAAATCACTGGTTCTCCAGAGAACAACAGCAGAGTGAGCAGAAGAAAATGCATGCCTGCACCTCAGGTATGCCCAGTCACAATCCTCTACTGTAGCTCAGAGCCATTTTGATTAGTGACTGTAGACATGTATTACCTTCTGTTGACACTGCTTCAGGAACACGAAGCTTCTGGCAGAGTGCAGAAAGTTTTAGATCATTGCAGCAGGATCTGCTTGACCCACCCATTATCAGATCCCTAAGGTATTTGACATCAAGCTCCTAAGATGTATTTTAGATCCTTCAAGAAAGTTAATCTTTTTAAGTTATACTTCTCTATGAGGAAAAATTTAAAAAGAAAAAGGTGCACATAACCACTGTTAACTATCATCTAATGCCCACTTGAAAGGCTGTCAAATAGCAGAAAACTGATTATAATATAGTGAAGCAAACAGATCTAATAAGTTTAAAATATTAGTATTAAACCTATCCCTGAAAGGGACAATCCCTCTTCTTTATACCTGGATACAGAAAACTATGCACAACCTCCCATTCCCAGGCCAGATCTAATCAATAGCTGTGCAGTTTCAGGGGAAGTCAGTAGGGTGACCCAATGGAAAACTACTATTTTTTCATGCAGGGATAGTTTTCCACCATATCAGACAGGTAAACTTACATCTCAACCCACTTAACTGTGGCTGCGCAGCTGCAAGATCTGACAGAGAGGAAGTAGCACAAAAGTGTGTCCAGGAACCAGAAGGCAGGAACAAGTCATAAAATCTACTTAGCTGCAATGTGCGATTACACTTGCTGGATGCAGCCTCACGTAGACTCAAGACATTGAAAAAATTTCATTTTGGGGAGGGGGTAATCTAAAGCAGTTTCATAAATGCATATGAAGTAATAACAAAGCAAGACTGAGCAGGCAGGAAAAAAAAAAAAAAAAGACTATGTATTTGTACAACAGGATTTCCATTTAACAGCTACACCATAAATGAAACTCCAGGCTAAATGGCTCCTGATACCTGGTAACACCTTTGGCGATGCACTTTCCCATGTGCTCCAGAAAGAGATCAAGTTCATAACTGCTAAAGCAACAGACTTGACCGGCTTCCTACATCAGTCCTGAAACATGACTAAGGCTACTAAATGCTCAATGCTGAAATAATTACCTTCGTAAATCAATACTTGCTCTCATTTTGCGAGCTCTCAGACAAGAATTAGAAATAAGTTCTAAAGAAGTAAGTTTTTAAGGGTATCTTACGTCAGCCACAAGAGATTAATTGTTTTTGTCCAGTTTCGCTTTGTACTTCCACTTAAACAAGCTCTGCGAAATGCCTCCCTTGCTAGGAAGACAACCGTTGAATATAGTAGAGTTAGCCTAAAAGAAGGGTGGAGAAAAGAAAGTGATTTTATTACATACTACTTCTTCAAGTCCTTCATGCAGTAGCATCACTGACAGTTTTTACACAGGACTGCCTGACAGACAAGTCTAACAGGTATGAGAAGAAAACATGGTGATAGGAGGTAAATTATCACCATCTCCTAAAAAAGGAGGTAAAGTAATTACATGTGATTATTCAAAGAGCAAAAAATACTTTAGGCATGCTTTATTGTATAGCAACAGCATGTAATACACAATTGTGTCTAGCTTTTCCTCAGCAAGCTATTTAACATGAAAACAGGCCAGCAGTACCTCTGCTTCAGGCCAAAGAAGAAACTCAGAGACATTCAACGATCAAACACTGCAAAACAACAGTAAATTAAACAGCGTTTTGCAAAGCGCTATTAGCGACACACCCTACAGACTATAAACCCCGAGATCCTGCACCAAACACACTTCCAAAAAGCCTCAGCATGCCGGCAGCCCTGCTCCTAGGGAAGCCTCACGCAAATCAGGCGAACAGCGTAGCCAGGACGTGGGACACGGGCTGCCAGCCCGGGTGCGCTTCAGCCTCCTCCTCCTCACCTCACGTTGACCACGCCGATCAGCTCTCTGGAGAGGTAGCGCAGAGTGAACGCGTTCAGCCCGAAGGTGGCCACCCGGAACAGCACCTGGGAAGGAAGCCGCACGGGAAACACCTGCCGGCCGAGAGGGGCTGAGGCGGCTCCCGCCAGGCACCGCGGAGGAGGAGGAGGAGGAGGAGGAGGGGGAAAGCGGCCCGGGACGGCCCCGCACCTGCAGCAAAGCGCTGGAGGAGGCCAGCCGGGTGGTCTGGCTGAGCACGTCCTGCGAGGCCATCGGCTCCCCGCCCTGCCCCGCCGGCAGGAAATGGCGCCGCCGTCGCGCCGCGATCTCGTCAGCGCGGCCGGGACCGCCCCGGCCTTCGGGCGGAAAGCGGGCACGGCCCCCGCTGGGAACGGGAGGCAGCGTTCTGCTCATCCGGCTGTTCTTAATGGCACAGCATAAATGTCTCCTTTTCAGTAGTGCTTTGGGCATAAAGGGTTAACTTCGAAAATAACGGGGCACTCTCCAGCCTGCTCAGATGCGAAAACTACCGTTCAGCGCCAGCTTTCTGCTTCACAAGCGGGTACTCCACTAAAACAAACCCCCAAAACTGCACACCGACTTATAAGAAGAGATACCATATTAAATAACATTTTCTGACAAGCGCTATTTTCCAGAGATTTCTGAAAAATCTCCATGCAAGTTTCACTGGTTCCTTTCTAAACTGAGGGCAAACCCACCAGTCTTCCCTGACTTAAGGAGAAAGACAGCCAAAAAGTAGGCTGAAATACCCTCGTGGCAGGGAGAAAGCATCTTACTTCATTCTGTGTTAAACAAAAAAACCCTAACAACCAAAAAAACCACCTTCAAATAACAAAGATGCAATTTAATTCTAACAGACTTGAATTCAATAATACTCTGACTAGAAGTCTTCCAAAAAGATAGGACTTTAGAGTCAGTATAAATCTGCACTGTAGTTCCAGACTGTTTCATATTATTATTTAATCAGCAATATGTAAAAAGGTGGTATCTTTCTGTGTTACAGAACATTACCTTCAAAAGCACAGCACTTCTGGCTCAGAAGTCACATTTTTCTTAGCAATGCTACAGATAAACTTTTCATGTCAAACAGCAGCTGTTAGAAAATTTGGGTTTTTTGGTTTTGGTTTGGTTTTGGGGTTGGGGTTTTTTTTGTTTGTTTGTTTTTGTTTTGGGGGGGTGTGTGCAATATCCAAGCTCTACTTGATTTCAGCTTCTTCATGACAGAATATGAACAGCAACAGTTTAAATCAGGATCTTAAGAGAAGCTAGATAACCAACCAAAATTCTTCAAGCTCATGCAAAGAAGCCATCTCTCCATCAATTTTGTCTTCTGCATGAGATCTCCTCCCTCCTCTGAAGCATTACACCCAGCACTTTATTCTTTACATATTCAGAGTAAAGTTTTTCAGATTTTTTTTCCTTTGGTCATTTTTCCTGATAGCAGTCTAAGTAATCTGGAAGCCAGGTATAGATGTGGATGTACGTGGCAGAGGAGTATATTCTACAAATTCTTTTTACAAATTCTTCTGTGATAGTAATACTGGGAACACCTAACTTGTAAAAACCTAACCAAAAGAGATCATTATCCCATTGTAAAGATGGGGACAGAGAAAAGAAACTAATCTGTGTTGTGCAATTGCAGAGACAGGAAGATATCTCAGAGATTTTGGGTTATAGAAGGATGTTCTAGCTAGAGGGGAAGAATCATTGCCACCTCCCACTCCTTTAGGCAGTTTTCTAGTTCTCAAATGGAAAAGGCAATTCAAAATGTTGTCCTAAGTCAGGCTCTGGGCTTTTCTCAGTGGCAGCAATGGTGACAGTGGAAATGAAGAATATGTTGGTGGCTTGTGCTGATGTCAATAGGGGTGGCTGAACTGCAGGCATTAAAACCTGTCACAAATTACCAATATGCTGCACAGGGATACAAAAATGCAGTTGAGGAGCATAAAGCATGCAGCATCTACCAACACTGCAGTAAGGATTCATGTTATTCTCTCTATATATACAAACAATTTCATGACAAATGTAGGAAGCTTCAAGGGATAAAGCTGGAGAAATTAGCATGCTAACTGGAGGCAATAGTCTGACCTTTTCAGGCATCTGCTATGGGCAACAGTAAGTGACAACTAGTGAGGTTTTGTTGGACAATTTGGCTTGTCACCTCATAAAGCTGAAACAGAAACAGCTGCAAAGCATGGGGAGGTGGAAAAAGAAGAGAAACAACTATAATTTCAACTGTTTTTGATAGGAATCAGCTTTGCCACTTACACCCTTTTGGTATTAATGCATGTAAGCCACTAGATGGCAAACTACCTTTGAGGCAGCCGGCAGCAAGACACACTGGTCAATCCCCAAAGCACATGCTTGAGGTTAGACTGAAAGTGAGTATTTTTACTCTTTCAGATTCTACTGTATGTTATTTCTGAACAATAGTTAGAATAGGCTCCCTTATAATAGTAATGTGGTACAACACAGGTCAAAACCAGAGTAAGAGCAGTATTTCAAACTTACAAATTGACCTGTCAGCTAACTTGATTTTATTCAAAAATGTGTGAGAAGGCTTAACAACTGAGTTGACAGAAAATGCTTATTTTTAGTAACATGATTTGAGAATCGGTATAACTTAAAGGACAACCAAGTTACTGAACTGGCATAGAGTGTTGAGAAAGCTTCACAAGATTATGCTGTCAAAACAATTGCTCTCCAATTCCCACAGCAGGCAATGCCCGTTTAGAGCGTTCCTGTGTCCTCTCACCACAATATATACCCCTTTTGGCTGTCTTGAGGCAACTGTTTGTGAACAGCATACTCTAAAATAGTTCACTTTCCTTAACAGCAAAGGAGGCAAGATAAACTTAACTATTACAAAGGTCTTTACTTTCAGAGTTAGGCTACATCTCGAACTAAACTTGGCTGGACGTTCCTCCAGCACAGAACACACACTCATTGCCTCAGGACAATGCGATAAACCCCTGTTATTATTAGAGATACATGGAACCTCTACAGCAGAGAACCACCTCTTTGATCTACTCCAAAGTTGAGCTAGTCCAAAAAGACTAGACAGTCATTTATACAGACCTTAGAATGAGTTGGGACTGTTCCTTCAGACTTTCAAAATGAAAAATCTTAGTGTTTCATGGTGCTCAGTAGCTGTGTTCCATTTGAGATAACTGTATTTCGTTACCCCATTAATAAGGTATTTCCAGTTGAAAGGTGGACTTTGACTTCAAATTACAACCTTCATATAAGTTGAAAATTTAAAACTTGTTAAGAGCAGTTAGAGAGTTCCATAATATCACTTTGTCAGAAGGGAAATAGTCTTCAGCTAAAATAGTATAGCTAATTTTCTTCAGGACAATAATTCCCAAATTAGCAACAAAGACTGGGAAGCAGGAATCTATTAAATCAGCAGTGAGACCTTGAAACAACCCGGATCAGTTGCGACCTCTCATCTGTTCTAAACCAAAAATCTCATTGCAGAACAAAAATCAAATTCAGTATAAAGGATCAATAGTGAATTTGCATTTTATTAACCCAAATAAATACTGCACTTTATAGTTATTAATATAGTTTAACATCTTAATTTTATTGTGGGCTTCCTTTCCCTTAAAGGTCCCTTATGGAATCAAGTTAGAACACTAATTGTGCTATGAAATCATATGCAAAGTTCTCTGTTGCTGCCCGATACCTCCTAGAATATAATTTAACACCAAATGACAGACTAGGCTGTGAGCTAAAGACTGTAGATTTCTGCAGCTGCTGAAAAAGCTTTTAGCTTTGCAGTCAGGACCAATTTTAGGAACAAGCAAAAGAAATACTCAAAAAACGTGGTGCTGGCTGACCAACCTTCCCCCTCAACGGCATCCTCTCCAGTTGGAGAGCCAGTTGGTTCTCCAGAGCACAGAGACCAAGCAAGATCCCCCACACCCCTAGGGAGCAGCCAAATGCTGCTGCTGCTGCTGCTCATGCCCTGTGCCTCTGCAGCTGGAAGGAGAGGCTCTGAGGGCAGCAGACCATCCCAATAGCAGGTACTGCATTAAAAGATGGATACACACTCCTCTTCCCATCCCTCTGGCTCACAGCTGGACATACGGATTCAAGTAAAGAATTGTACAGAAATGGAGCTGTACAGTACTGGCTCTGCAATGCTCACTTATCACAATACCCCACACTTTGTAGGGAGTGTGATGCTTAACAGAACTGCTCTGCTTCTGCTACAAGTCCACACTTTGCCATTTCATTAACAAGGGCAAAATACTTTATTCCTAGGGGGGCAAAAGATTATATACATACTTCTATACTGCTTAGAAGCCTTGTGCCAGCACAGGACAAATTATGTTAAGTCTGGTTTTATTTTTCTTTGTGTCATTTTTAAAAATAACACATAGAAGAGATCTGTCTCTTTACTCCTGATCATATAAAGCTTGTTCTTTTACCAAAATAACTAGGAGTTTGGGGTCAAAGCAAGGAGTCGCATGGAGACTTACCAGACTAGGCACTAAAGCTTATTAAGCTTTCTTCCCTTCTGTGAGTACCCCTCTGAGATCAGGGACTTATCTAGGCCCGAGGGTGTAAAATTTCCAATTCAGTACAGAACTGCAGGAAGCAAAAGAAGAGATTCACAGGCCATTCACCAGCAAACAACCCACTAGGAGTTACTGCTGTGCCAGTTTCTCTTCCCTCCAACCAAAGTGTCCCTGGAGGGCTTTTTAGATTAGTTTCCCCAGGCCTTGTGGCCTGAGTTAATCTCTCTGTGCATGCTAAATGTTTAAACAAAAATTTGCATTTTTTTTTTCATGGCTGCATTAGAAGTTCAGCAAGATTTAATTTACGTCCTTTCTTTGGGATGGAAGAATAAAAGGGCTTTCTGAAGAATGCAGGGGAGTGGGTTTTTTTCTGTGATATACTACATTTGAAAAATGCATTGTCTCAGCTTTCCAGAGTAGTCTTTGACTTCATAGTGTCAGTGTTAATTTTTGCCTCTCATTTTCACAGTGCATTGGCCTTTAATACACCATTTACATGTAATTTGATCAACTGGTTTTGCTGCCTTATCAATTTCACTTTTAAATTCAACTTTTATTTATTGAAAGATTTTATGTATTGAGTATATGGAAGACTGACACTTTGTTATATGTAAAATGTAATGTAATGTAAACCGATGTTCAACTCAAAGGAAAAGAAAAAAATGCAGCAAACATACAAGTCAAATAGTAAAATATTAAGGATCAGATAGCGCTGAGTTTTCAAAAACAGTGTCAAATGATTACCACTGCGTATTTTACAGCATACAGACGAATTTTAAGAAATAGCATATATTGATTAGAAGAGTGGTCATGAGTGCCTGCTTCCAATAGGCTTTACACTTTTCTTGTTCTCTTTGCAATTTAAAAATCTGTAACATTCAACAGACATTCTAAAAATCTACAAAACCCCTCCAAGTTCTTTAATCTGGAGGAAGTAATAAATTACAGTAGTTTTATTGCTGGAACTGACAAGCTCGTTGTTTAAAATTCTTGCAAAATTTGTGCATTCCTTAAACACGTACATAACCAATTCTGCACGATCTTCACTGTCCCGTGTGTTCTAAATACTAAGCATTTCCTTTGTATGTATTTATATATGTTCAATTGAAGATGATTTCTGCCTTGCCTTCCTGAAGGCTAGAAATTCCAGCCATTTTTCACTATGATCTGACTAACAGCCTCTGTTTTACCTGTCTCTTAACTGGCTTAGGAAACTTTGTATCAGCCCCTCACTTGGAACACTGAATAGACAATTTATCCAATTGCAGTGTGCTTTGGAAGCCTATCAATATATAAAATGAGAAAACTAGAATGGAACATCCCTCAATCTTCTTGGAAAGTTTAATGTCACCAATCATAAATGAGAAGTTCTCTTGTGGGTTGTTTCCTTTACCTTGTAAAATAGTAACTGCCTTCATTTATTGCTCATGTCAGATACATGCAACTTCAATTATCATTTTGATAAACACTGCTGCTGGGGGATAGTACGTCTCAAATTCTAACCTACAAACCTGAATCATATAAATGTGGTGATGAGTAGGTCCTGAGGCAAAACATGTACATTTTTCCTCCTTCCTATGCATTCTGTAAGATTAAATTCACAGTTATACTTGCTGCTGCAGGTTTGGTGTTGACTAACTCATTACTAGTGAACATACAGAAGTGTTTTCTGGGACATAACAGCCATAGTAAAATTATAGAAACAGATTTTGCTGCTGCAAGCGCTTGTACTTGAAACATCTCTACTAGCTAGTGTTTGGCATCTTTGCACTACAAAATCATTCCATAAGCTCCAGGCTGCCTCCCTCGAGGAAAAACATACTTGAAAGATACAGAGGTGCAGGAAGTCTGCAAAAGAGACTTCTACTTGCTATACAGACACATACGTCCACAAACACTGTTTGCTTTAATAGTCGTATAGAAATAAGGCTCTGTTCATCATTAGAACAGTTCACAGCTGCTGAGTACTCACACAGAATAATCATCCTATATTTTAGAATTCAGCAAGAAGTGTTATTAAACTTACTTTGATGTCAGCATGACTTGTTTGTGCGTGAAATGGCCCTAAGGCTTTTAAAATCATAAGTGACAATAACTCAATGAACACGGTAAAATAGACACAGTGGAAGGACTGAGCAGGCAAGAGGTTCTGAAATATACATTGGAGGAGTCTGGATTCTGAAAATGCACTGAATACAAGATATTCCTGTCAAATATTCCAGTTTCGCTTTTCTTTTCTCCTTTGATTCATCTGGAGACTTACTTTTGAAGTAGATAGAGACATGCAGGAGTTATACTTAACAACCAGGAAGATATCTGACACAAAATGGAGTAAGTGGTTTTGCTACTTTAAGTAATTCAGCATCTAGGAGAAGAATCACTTAATGGAATGCCTTATAAAAATTGAGAATACTGAATTTGTGAGTCACCATACGCTGCCTTCAAATTATATTTGTATGATATTATATAATATTGTGCATAATCACCTGTAGAACAGAATTAATTATGAGTCAGGTATCACTTCATGTCATTCATTTCCATCTCCCTTGAGAGCTGACTTCCATTCTTCACTGAAATAACCCCTCTGAGCAAGACAGTGATTAGTTTGACAAATTGATAGAATAAAATATCTCCATCCCCCTTATGGGACCTCCTCCAGCATTCATGACAGTTACAGCTAAGTGAAATACGTGTTTTAGATTCCTCTTATTCCTCAGTGGCAAGCAAGGAATCTCTTAAATAAAACAGTCTCAGCATATGTTTATCTATTCAGTTTCAGAAACTCTCACACTGAGTTATGTTATTATGTTATGTTATTATAACTAACTGTTATGCTTCAACAGTTAAACTTCACTTTCAGTACAAAACCATGAAATCCAATTAGAAAAAACTCACTAGCAATACAGGAAGCAGAACTTAACACTATGCCCAGCAGACCTCGCTCAACTACAAATAAGGGAAAATGAGAGTTCCCAAAATGCCTATTTACCTTTTAGTGGGAGGTCACCTAAAACCAACTTTTCAATATAGGGGAACAATACTGAGAGTCAAAATCATCTCTGCCACTAATCCAGATGTCCATATAGTCAAGTTAATGAGCTTCATTGCCTCCATTTGAATTGAAAACGTGACTTCATTGCACATCTTTCTCTTCAGGCAAAAGTACAATTATTCTCTCCTGGCTCAAGGAGTCCCAAGGTCATAAGACAACTCACCTTGACAAGTCTTACCATTCTTAGTTCATTAGGAACTACTCTCCAAGTTTAGCTTTTCTGCTATCCTAGCTTGCTCAGTCTGTACGCTTATATGGAACAAACAAATCATAGAATTATTAA
>VZTL01019214.1:0-43916 GCA_013400535.1 Scopus umbretta | reverse complement strand
CCTCCTGCTCAGAGCAGGACACTGCCAACTGCCAACCAGGTTGCTGGGCACAGAGGTCCATCTGGATTACACTGAGCGGCTGCTATCCTTTCTGCTTTTATCACAAAGCTCAGAAAGCAAAGAGGGGGAAGTGTGCGTCCCTTTGTCATGCATCCCCTCTGACCAGACTCCCAGATATCCTGGGGGAAGTTCTGGGAGAGGTGCCCTGCCAGGGGATGTGGCTGGGCTGCTTCAGTAGCTCCACAGTGCCTCTCCGAGCCTTAGGTATGTCCTGCTGTGCCAAACACCGTGCTGCCTGCAGCTGGCCTCTGCCCAACCTGGCAGCCTTACACAGAGCTGGCCCTGACCCACCAAAGCACTTTCGCCTGTGCTCCCTGATCAGACTGTGCACAGTAGCTCTCCGCGTCCTCCTTTTTTAATGGTGGCGACCTCAGGTCTATTTTTAAAAACAGGCCTATGAAGGAAAGGAATACCAGAAAATTTGGCTTCTCCTTTGTTCCCTGGAGCTCTCAGCACAACACACTTTTGGGTGGTTGGCTTGAAAAAAATAGGTAAGTAGCCCTACTTAAAGTTAAAGGTACACATAAGTCCTTTGTTGACTTAAAGTGAACAGCAGCAAAGCAGCTGAAAACACTGGCCTGGGTCACAGGAATGAGGCAGAAAAACAGCTACTGAAGTCTCCTGCTCAGAATCCCACCCTTGGATACAGCTCCCAAGTGCCTGGGGATTTTCCAGCTTGTGTCCTGAAATGCTTCTTTTATCTAGAAACCAGTGATCACACTTTAATATCTGATTTGAATAGCCTCCCCCCTGGCTTCCAAGTAATTCTAGCAGTTGGTAAAACATTCTTTTGCTGCAAAAATGAGCAGTTGCAAGGGGAAAAGTAAATTACAGCTTCATTTAATTTTGCAGGCTGGTTTCTAAATTAACTGTATTTCTCCACAGTCCAGAAAGTCCTTGTATATAATCATAAATAGCCTATCTGTTATAAAGCAGTAAGGCATCAGTAATAGTTATATCTTAATTAAGCTCTGAGAAAGAGCATTTTCAGACTGTTATAAGCCAAGCAAGTCTCTCCGTGCTGCATCTAAACATGCATTACCTATAGATACCAGTATGATGGGTACCTCATAAATAGAAATGATCGCATTGAATGGTAAACTTTGTCCCTCGTTATTGTTACCTCCAAATTAAAACATTAACAAAAAATGTGCAGAATTCAGGCTTCCCTGGTTAACTGCAGGTGCATAGTGCTAATACTCATTTGCCTACCTTAACTATAATGTTGATTTTATCTTAATTGGCTTTATTCAGTTCATTTGCCCTAGGGGATGAATTTGGCTTCATATCCTTATTCTCTTTCATTGGAACAACTGAATACCAGAGTGCAAACAAATAATGTGTTCTCTTATTTAAGAAGGTGTGATTGCTTTTCTGATCATGTTATTTGCAGTATGAAATAAACTTTTTTTTTTTTTGGCAAGGCAGCGAACATCATTTCATGACCTATAAATGAGCAATTTTTTTTCTTTTTTTTTTTTTTCCATCTAAAGAGTTAACAGTGATTTTGGTGTGTTTTTTATTTCCCCTTCTACCCAGGCAGTGATTAGATTGTCCAGTAGGTGGCTGGCATTCTCCAGCGCTCGCCGGCGGCTCCTCCGGAATTACCGCAATCATTTAAGCAAGCCTCCTCTCATCTTGGGTAGCAGGGGAAGAACTGACGTCCAGAAGATCCTGCCTATAGGATCCGAGCCGTCAGCGGAGCCCTGCTTTCTCCTCTCTTTAAATCCAGCTGGCGAGTGCAGGTGCTGAAAGCCAGAAGAGATTGGCAATGCAGCATGACAGCAACTACCAAAAGTTCTTGCTTTTTGTAATTCCCTTGTTTCGGACTCAGTTCTCCTCGGCAGACCTGAAGCTGGGAATTTAACAAGCCTCGATTTTGAAAATGCCTCCCACTTACTGGTCTTTGAATTTGATAAATGGCCTTCCAGAGCTCAGGAATACCTAACAGGAAGACAAATCAATGAGGAAAAATCAAGTTTCAGGATTCAAACTATGCTAAAAGATGTTCTCCTTTCACCGTATGGAAACAGTACTCTTGAGCAAGCTGCAGTTGCTTTTTGGTTTGTTTGTTGTCAAGATGTGCACAAAGTGATATGACTTTTAAGCTCTTCTGACTGTTTAAAGCCAGCAAGCAGCAGCAAAATTAAAGCAAGAAACTTACTGATGATTTTCAAAGAAGAAAGCTCTCTTTTGAGAAGAGCAAAGTAGGACAATGGCATCTGGAGAGTGCCTTCTGCTAGACCTAGAAACAGATAACTTCATTCTCTACAATATCTCTGTCAATCAGAGTGCAAACTTCTCCCTCCTCAGTGACGACTGGTTCTATCCAGCGTTCCTCTACGCCATCCCCACCATCTACGGGATCATCATTTTGATAGGCCTTATTGGCAATATCACTTTGATTAAGATCTTCTGTACTGTGAAATCCATGAGAAATGTCCCTAATTTGTTTATCTCCAGCCTGGCTCTGGGAGACCTGCTGCTTTTAGTGACTTGTGTGCCCGTGGATGCCAGCAGGTATCTTGCTGACGAGTGGCTGTTCGGCAGAACTGGATGCAAACTTATCCCCTTCATACAGCTCACTTCTGTAGGGGTGTCAGTCTTTACTCTCACTGCTCTCTCAGCTGACAGGTAAGCTGGCTGCTGTAACCTTGAAAAGAAGTTTGCATAGTTATGACTCCATGAAATGCATGATTATGCATGTATATTTTCAGGTAACAACTATATTTTTAATCTAATGAGAGAAAACGAACAACTTCAGTTAATTTCTGGTGGTTATGAACACACAACTTGAGGAGGATGCAGACTGAACACACGATACTTTTTCTAGGCTAAGCTAAATATTTGTGCAGTTTAGCTAATAGTCTAGCTTAATTAAAAGAAAAACAAGAGCAGATCAAGCTAAAGACCAGAGGGAGAAAATGCCATTAATGAAGCTTTGTTAAAAGATAGCATGTTCATATTTGCCAAAAAGATAATTGATTCATATTTCATGAAGTGTGAAGGCACTAGAGCAGCAATTTAAAGTGCAGTTAGAATCAATTCTTTCTAGTGGCTTGCTTCCTTAAGGCTAATTACATGTGAGGCAATATTTCATGAAATATGTTCCAAATATTCAAATGAGGATGCCTGAAGCCAGGCATCTCAGTTCACTATAGCCAGTATATTTCCCTTGATTAAACAGTTTGCCCCTTATCCAATCAAAACTGATCTGTGCTTCTGTGCTGTTAGTTTGGAAACTTTATCTTCCAATAATGTTTGTTAAAAATAACATGTAATAGCTATGCTATTTTAGAATATGTGAAAACAAGTTTAATTTTAACAAATTATATGCTTCTAACAAGCCAGTTCTAATATAGATTTCTGTGAGGCCTTGAAAAATGGTATCAGATTATTTAGATTTAAATTCAAAAGACATTTTAATCCAAATGTTATTTGGAAGGATGAAGCCTACCTTTCTGGAAAGGTTTTAAGTGTTTATTAGGCTGTTGGCTTTCATAGAAACTCCTATGTACATCAGAGAAGCCAGGATACTTTGTTTTGAATTTGGATGTTTCAGAGAGAGATTAAGGAATACATTGTCACAATGCTTAAGTGATAAAATCTCACAGAAGTACTAAGATTTCCGATGAGAATAATTATTTCAGTTTTGTTTTGCTCAAAAAAGACCTGGGGATTATATTTCTTGGTCACAAAGAAGTGAAACTATGTTTGCTTTAGGTAGTCCCTTGCATGCCACTCTGTGTCTCTCCTCCTAACTTTCTACTTTAAAGCATCAGACTACTTTTGTTCCATTTTCAAGGTAGTTCATCCACATATTTCAATATACGATATGTGGTGTCAATGAAAGCAGATGACTCCATAGTGTTTCAGAGACAGAATGGTCAATATGTTTATTAACTTCTCCATGTTGGTGTATGTATAAAAATACGACTCTCTGCCCCAATAGCAGATGACAAACAGGCCTATATGTAGACAAAATTCTTCAAGCAATTTGCTCTGAAAAGTTGGGAAAACAGGAAATGTACACAAGTCCTCTAGTAAAGGAACACCTACACATTCACTCCCGAGTTTCATGTGATGGCTGGACCCTTCCCCCCGCCTCCTGCTCTGAAGAAAACGTTAGGAAAGTATTTCTCCAGGAAACTCATCTTTCCAAAGCTGTCATGTAAGTTGTTTTGAAGAGTGTCAGGAAAAGAGAAATGCATCATAAAGAAGACTTGTTGCTATCTGATCACGTACCACATAAAGTAAACTTTGCAAATGTTTTTACTGAGCAGCACATCAACAGTGTTTTTTTTGCCTGGAGTGAACAGAACAGAAAAGAGCAGCTGTGGCAAGCTTGAGGTTCAGGGCAAGCTTGGTGTTTGGTGACTTTAAATTCTCAACTTCAGCTTTATCTGGATCCTGTTAACCATCGTGCTGCATTGGTAATCAAATGTCACCAAGCTTTTCAATACCACTTGTCTATAAGGGAGACAGGCACGCCTGTGGGAGAAGACTTTATGTTCCCATTTCTAAGGGTTCATTTTACCCACTGCTAATGCATCTGTTGTCCACTGCGGAAACAGATAATAACAAAACTTTTAACTTTATTAGATCTATGAATCTTAAATGCTGTGCATTGAACCACAAATGGGCCTTATCTGTTTACTGAAGTTTCTGTTTTGGTGTACTAACAACAGTACTGGGATAATTTTGTTACAAAATAATACAGTCTATATTTTGTCAGCTCACAGCCTCTTAGTCTATCTTTACTTTCTTAAAACTGTCACCCTGAACTCTAGGACTCATTATTAATCATGTCTGAATCATTAGGGAAATAAACTTAAAATGTGCAGGGAAAACTTCCCAAGACAAGAGTTGACTATGACCAGCATAGTGATGCCTGCCTGGGTCTGTGAAGGGACTGGCAGCCCAATACCCAATATCCTGCTGTGGCCTCTGGGGCAGGGAGATGCTGAGCCTGGCACGTGGCATGGTTTCATAGACAACCATTTCTGTGGTTAGATGTGTTGTTGTACGAAGGATAAATGGCAGCTCAGCACTGCAGGGAAACACCTGCAGATGACAGGGGCATGGTGATGAGAGCAGGGTGTCATGAAGACTCAGGAGCCCAGCAGGTAATGCTGCTCAGGCACGGTTCATCTCACTTGGCTTTTGCTGTCTGAGGTGAGGAGCTACTCCAGGATAGTCAGCAAGGTGTCCCCTAGTCCATGGAGAGAGATGCTTCCATAGGAGACAGGATAAATCACTATGTCAAGGTTATCCATCTCCCTCCTTGGGTGCAGAGGAAGCCTTGCTGTTTGGCAAAGATTAGATGCCCATATTTGAGATGCCTAATGTTCAGTGAAGTGAATCCTACCTGAGATGCTTACATGCATGTGAATGTCCCTGTTCTCATGAATCAAAGCCATGGACCATGGGAGAGAAAAACCTCCTAAACCATCTGCTGTGAATAGCATTGCATGGCACTGTCTCTGAGGAAAGGGAGACTTGTCAGTGCACCACAGATCTTTCGCCTATAATTCATCTTCTTTAAAAAATAATAATAAAATCTCCTCCATTCCAGTGTCCTTCCATTGGAAAAAGCAAGTGGGAACAACTGCTGGCATTACTGAAGGTGTTGGGGTGATGCCTAGAGAGACCTGGCATCTCTGGGATCAGAAATCTGCAGTGTAAAGAAAAGCATTGGAGTGTGATACAACAGGGTCATTTCCAAAGAAGTGGCCATCAAAACACAAGATGAAAGGCACTGGGTAGGTGTGATGGGCAGACACAGGGTGACAGAGAGTGATGAAACACGTATGCTGCATGTTACAACAATGGTAGAAATCATGTCGTAGGATCATAGAATATCTCAAGTTGGAAGGGACCCCTAAGGATCATCAAGTCCAACTCCCTGCTCCTCACAGGACTACCTAAAACTAAACCATATGACTAAGAGTGTCATCCAGATGCTCCTTGAACACTGACAGGCTTGGTGCCATGCCGACTTCCTTGGGGTTCCTGTTCCAGTGACTGACCACCCTCTCAGTGAAGAACCTTTTCCTAATGTCCAGTCTGAACTTCCCCTGACACAGCTTCATTCCATTTCCTTGTGTCCTATCTCTGGTCACCAGAGAGAGGAGATCAGCACCTCCTTCTCCACTGCCCCCTTTGAGGAAGTTGTTGACTGTGATGATGTTACCCCTCAGCCTTCTCTTCTGCAAGCTGAACAAGCCAAGTAATCTCAACCACTTCTTGGTTGCTTTGGATCACCTTCTGAAGACAATTGGCCTGGTTTTAATAGTCTTTTGAACAGCACACATCATGGGCACAAGGGTGTACCTTCCTGAGATACACTTTTATTCCTTCCAGTTCCACTTTCCCATGTGTTAGGCAGGGTTAATAATACCAGATCTATCATCTCCTGGTCACTGCAAATGCTCAGCTAAGTGCCAACCTCCATCACCACCAGCACCTAAAGCTGCTCAGTGGTCTGACCTGCCAAGACCTAGTGGTTGTCCAGAGGATTGACTGCTCACTTGCGAACTTTTCTCAAGGAGAAACAGAGGAACAAACTGCTGACCACAACTTTTCCTGTGGGAAAAGCTCCTGTGGGAGCCTCCCAGCCTGCAAGGTGCTCTGCATGCACACGGACGCAGACGAGCATGCCTGCACAGGTTTGGTTAGGTAGGGCGTAGCCAAAGGATCCCCAGGTGTTTAGGTTGGCTCTGTGTACAATCATGAGAACACATCAGGCTGAAGTTAAATTATTTGAGAGAGTGTGTAAGAAAGGGCAAAAAAGAGTTAACAGTATTAGAAATTGGTTTTCTGTGGGACTACTCCACTGGCTGCAGGGAGCTTGCATCTGTCTAGCTGCATTTGCAGGAGCTGTGGGAGCTGTCGGTGAGACCTGTTCTCCTGCGAGCGTGGCATATTTGCAGAGCAGCCAGGAGAGGGTTAAGGCCTGTGGTGTGCTTACAGCCACCCTCCATGAGCGATAAGGCGCCAGGGCTGAGTATACAAGAGCAAGGAAACAAGCAGTTGATGCGTGTGTATGCGTGTTTGTGTGTCTTAGAAGGACTGTAAATGAGGTTGGCAGGGGAAGGACATCTGTCTGCCCTGCTGCTCTGCTCTGCCGAGGCAGCGGGTTTCTTCAGCTCATCCCAGCCAAGAGGGAGAATCTGTCTGCCCTCCTCCTCCTCCGGCGCCTGTGAGGCACCTGTGAGAGCAGTCACACCTAGGCTTCTAGCCCAGGCAGAAAAGCCAAGGCTGGCTCAGCAAGTGACAGCAAATTAAGGAAAATCTTTGCACAGTAAGAGGAAAAGCAGCCCATTTAATTGCCCTTGTCATGGGAGATATCTTTATTTAATTGACTGTTTCTCCCGTGACTGACAGGGTTTATACATTTGCATTTGAATTAGCTAAGCTGTCAGGCACTGATCATACTTCCCCACTGTTTTGCTGACACTGTAAAAAATCGAAATGCCCTGGTGCTCATGCAGAGAAACCTTCGTGAAGTAATGCTGTTTTTACAAGCACACAACAGCGCAGCTAGAGTTTACAAACAGCATCTTTATTTTAAGTACTTTGGACTATCTGGATTTTAGCCTGGAAAACTGCAGCAATGCCTGTCAGCCTGAACAGCCTGCTGGCCTGTGGTGGAAGGGAGTGGAGGTGTAGTGAGACACATGGGGTGACATTACATGTGAGGTTAGGTGCCTTACCTTGGTAAGACCAGCTGCAGACAGCAGGAATTGCAGTCGTGTAGAAGACCTGAAATACAGACATTAGCTTTGGAAATGTTGACCTCAGTGCTTGGATGCAGGGATGGCTGCAGGGATGCCTCTGTGCTTCCAGCTGCGCTGGGTCCCTTTGAGTGGGTCACACTCACAACTTTTGATGTACCTCTGAACTCATATGACAGTTTGTTTATCTAAGAAATAAAAAACTTCACACAAGCCTTTCTCCCAAAAAACAGTGGTGGAAGGAAACAAACAAATCCAGAATTTCTAGAAAGATACTTTGAAATATGCAAAATTCTTTGTTTAGTGGACTCATGTCTTCTGTGATTTGGATGTCTTCAGCGCCTACTATTAATATTACATAAAATACCAGAGAAGGAGTAATATCTACATGTCAGTTCATTTGTTTTATTTTACAAATAGTGGATTATGTCTCCATAAGAGGATTAAGGGAAGTGTGCCACCATAAAATAAAGCTATGGAAAGCCAAACCAGATTTCCTTTGAGATGATTTACAGAGTGACACTTTTTTTTTAATACAATCAGTTGTAAAGTGTCAGGTCCATAGTGGTTATGAATTTATTCTGGGCAGTCTAGTCACAGCATTCATGAAACCTCTTCAGGTCAGTAAGGCACTATGTTGGGGCAATTTTCTTGTGCTGTAAGTTACTGTACAGCCTCCGGAAGATTTTGAGAGGGAAGTGGAGAAAGCTGCTCTCTGTATTACCAAGACAGTCTCTAATCCCCCCAAGGTGAGTCAGCAGTATGATACCCCCACACGTATATTTTGGATCCGCAGACAAGTTCTCAGCCAGAACATTGGTCCTTCCAAGCCAGGGAAGAAAAACAGAGGGGCTTCGGAGCCCAACCCAAAGCCTTCCCTCCCACTGAAGCACTGGGCAGCCCCTCCTCGACCCTTGCTGCTGGCAGTGTCCCTGCTGCAGCTCTTCCTGTGCTGATGGCACAGGATAAGTGCAGAGAGAGATACCAGTATCTCTTTCAGCTGCTGTGCAGAGTCTTAGATCCTGTTTTGCTGGCCACTGTGTTAGTGTAATAAAAACACTCATAACCCCCTTTGTTTTAGCTCTCATTTCCTTAGCTGCTGCATCCATCTGCACCAAGAGAAACAGATCAAACAGCACAAACTTTCCGAATATCTTGATTAGCCGGAGCAGATGGCCAAAACACAATAGATGCACTTCTATAATCGGGAACATTAGAGCTCCCATTTATGTCAGTAGGACCGGTGTGCAAATCCAAGGTTAGAGTCAGTGCTAATGTGCTGGAAACTGTCAATATTTAAGCAATCAAAAGGAAGAAAAGTTGGATTACTTATTGTTTACATTTCAGTAAAACCTAAAAACCCCAATCAGTTGTCATGGTCTCATGGTACGAGGTGCTGTACACACTGCGTACAGTGACTGGCAGTGGAGAATTTGCCGGCTGTGTGTCAGACTGAACACAGCAGACTGGGACATCAGCATTGCTGAAAGGAGATGAGCCCACGGTGGTCCCATCAGCTCAGGCGTTAGTACTTGGCATTCAGAACTGGACAACAGCCTGGCTGAAAAGAGTAGAAGGGAGTTGAGCTGAAAAAGGAGAAGCAGGCACAGCCTGTCCTGTATGTGCAGTGAAACGCCTGGTAGCTGCTTTGCTCATAGACAGCCCTTGCAATAACCTCTTTTCCTTTTATTTTTGAAGAGACACCCCAGCGCTAGCCCTGCTGAGTCCCCTTGTCTTGTTTCTCCCCAGTTCTGCACCCATGTGCCCACCTCACCCCATACCATGTAAGACTCCAGGGGCCATGAGCTCCTGTCAGAGCTCCTGCCCATAGCAGTCTCTTTACTTCACACCTGCACCTCCTGCTGCATATGAGCTCAGGTGGAGCTGCGGATTTTAGTGTCCAGAAGACCAGCCTGTGCGCTGGGGCAGAAACTGAGGGTCATGCCTGGGCCCCTTGCAGTGGTGAGGCACCAAAAGCCAGCAAGCCAATTGCTATGCTGTAGAGAAAGGCAGAAAGCTTTCCCTTGCAGGAAACTCCCCTCCTGATGCCAGGCTAGTGATCAGTTTAGCCAGAGTGCAGAAGACTGTGGACCGACAAAGGGAGAAGTGTTGTCAGAGCTCTGCCCATCCTGTCCTTGCCTGCCCTCTGGCTATGGCCAGCCTCTGCAGCTCCGTGGGAAGGCAGAACAGAAAACAGTACCACGACACTCTGAGAAGAAAAAATATGTCTTCACATTTGCAGACATGCAATGTCTGAAGCATAAGATTTAGTATGGCTGGTCAAATGACCTGGAAGAGCCAGAGATGCAGATGCTGGGCTAGCACCAACTGCACTAGCCATCCAGTTCAGCAGCTCCTCTTGCCCCCACCCGCACAAGAGGCTGCTGAATATCTCATAGCATTTGGATTAAACCAGAACTTTTCAATGACACCAGGCAACTTTCTGAGTATTCAGACTGAAGATGCATGTATCACTCTGTCCTCCATATGTGTCTCTGGCATCCTGTTATCCTCACTGCTTAGAAATTATGTCATATTTCAAATATAAATTTGTCTGGCCTCTAAGCACTGCATAATAATCTAACTAATGGCATGACTGAAAGGCTGACAGAGCTGGGGTTGATCATTCCAGAGAAAAGAAGGCTCTGGGGAGATCTTACTGTGGCCTTTCAATACTTAAAAGGGGCCTATAAGAAAGATGGAGAAAGACTTTTTACCAAGGCCTGTAGTGACAGGACAAGGGGCAACTGTTTTAAACTGAAAGAAGGTAGGCTTATATTGGACATAAGGAAGAAATTTTTTAAGATGAGAGTGGCGAAACACTGGAACAGGTTGCCCAGAGGTGTTGTGGATGCCCCATCACTGGAATGTTCAAGGTGAGGTTGGATGGGGCTCTGAGCAACCTAATCTAGTGAAAGATGTCCCTGCCCATGGCAGGGGGATTGGACTAGATGGTCTTTAAAAGTCCCCTCCAGCCCAAACCATTCTGTGATTCTATGATAACAGCTGTCAAGGATAGCACTAGACTGTTCAGCAGTCTAGTGACTGGAAGTCACGTGACTTCCAACACGTGACTGGAAGTTCATATGAAGGTGATGGTCTCTTATGACACTTATGTTTACTGAAGCCACAGAAAGGACTGTGGCATAATATAGCTGGCTTAGCTTTATACTAGCTAGCTCAGGTGCTGATTACACTAAAACCATGACACAGTGAGAATGGCATGGGATATCTCATTTTGTCAGGTGCAGAACAGACACTCCAGTGTCTTCTCTTGGTCTCCTCTTTCCTTGAAAGATCTCAAATTTTTTGGCATAATCTGCTCACTTGGGTCCTAGATATACTATTTTACACCTGGCTGAGTTAAAATGGCTTCTGTTAGACTATGACCATTTACCCCAATAACTCTACAATATTTTTACGGTGTGGTCAGCCATTGTGTCATCTGCAAACTTTCCAAGCAAGGGTTTTATAGCCTGCTCAAGGCAGCTGGTATATGCAGTAAATAACACTGCAGCTAGAGCAGGTTCCCATGACCCAGGCTAGAAATGCCTCCACACACTGCTACCTCTTACCAGCATGGTCGAGGAACTGCTGGGGAGGCCATGGGGCTTGGGGTCCCCATCTAGCATGGCTCCACCTCTCAGGCCAGGACTGCTAATTTTAACCCCTGTCCCATGGGAGAGGGGCTGGGATTGCATGGGTGTGGATAGAGGAAGGAGGACTATGTATGCCCTGGCACATGTATGTGCATGTCTACATGCACAGTCACCTGTGCTAATGTGCCCATGCAGGCTCTGCCTCCTGTGTACATCAGCATGGTCCACACCCTTTTTACATCACATACAATGTAGTGACAAAATTTTAAAAAACCCCTAAATCTGCCATGCATGAAACCAGAAGAACTTACATTAATTATCATCTGTTAGTATGATTAACCTCTCCATTATTTTATCTACAACTGGCCTTGGGCAACCCGGATACTTGCAGTTTTCTCAGTCACATCTTCCAGCTTTCTGAACTTCACAACTTTGGAGCCACTTCTTGGAAATTTCTCCACTTTTTCAAGATTTGTAAAAAAATTAACACTGGTTGTTCCCCAGCTGGTTCCTTTAATATTCCTAGGTGTAAATTACTCAGGCCTGTTGGTGTGAAAGAGTTTTGTGTTAGCAGATGTTGGCTGACATCTTTAATACTGTTGATGAGTTTTCTGCTACATCTATAACACTGCACACATAGTATAGATACCTCGTCCAAATTTGGTCTTAAAGATAAATATCTGATCATCGCTTTTCACCTTTTCTCATCATTGCTCATATCTTCTTTATTTATGTGTATGCCTGACTTACTGATTTTTTTGTTCCTGATATATTTAGAAATGCACATTTGTCTGTTACACAGCAACCTTTGACATTTTGTTGGCTTCTCCAGCTTCCCTTATCAGTCATGGACATTTTTATATTCCCATATTTGCTGTCATTTACTTTTGGGTTTTTTTCCCATCTGTTGTATATTGGGGGTTTTTAATTACTTCTTTCAGGTTTTTTGCATGACTCCTCATTTTCCCTTATTCAGGGCAGCTTTTTGCCCTGCACAGTTTTTTCAGGGCAAGGTAAAGGAGACAAGGGAGGAGGCTGGGGATCAGCCACTAACATATTGTTAGCATGCCCCCTTTACATTTGTGTTCCCAGTCAGTTGATCTGACAGCTGCTTTTAACTTTAGGAAACCTGCTTCTCTAAAGTTCCATTTATATATCTATATATCTTTTTATTCTCTTTCCACAAAATTAAGATAAGCACAACATAGTGGCTATGGCTTAAGAAACTGCTAATTTTTAGGTCAATGATGAACTCTTCTTTCTCTGTCAGAACAAGGTACAACATTGATTTATTGCACATCACAGGCAGGACTTTTTGTGTTGAGAAACTGCCATTTTTAGAAACTCCAATGAATTGCTATAACTGGCTCTGTGAGATATCCAGCAATTATGCCATGTGTTTAGGTTACCCAGTGATGCTGTTTTTATGCACCAAAGGTGGTGCTTTCAGGAGAAATTAAGCTGATCCTGTAGTGACACGAGGGGCCTGTGTCTGAAGCCCCAGCTTCAGCTGTCCTGGTAAAAGTTCAATCCACAGGCATGCCGAGACCCTAGTCCCACACCACTGACAACCCTGGTGGCTTGGGCTGAGACAGCAAAGCCTTGGATGGAAAGCATCATCAGGCTTTGTTCATTCCCAAGCAGTGTGGCCCAGGTGCCAGCACCTCCCCTCCTAGCTCAGCTCTGGTTGCACACCACACTACAACCCTGGCACCAGCAAGCTGCTCCACCAGGACGTGATCCGGCACCATGTAGTGTGACCACAGACACATCCCTCTGTCTGTACTGGGTGCTGAGCATGTAGAAAGGTGCACCGTGATTAGCTGGTGCCAAGGTGCTGCGGCATTGGCTGTGTGGAGGAACGCAATGGTTTTGAAGTCAAAGGATGTTTTTAAATGAATCCTCCTCCAGATCTGCTGGTCTTGCATCCAGTTGCAAGGACTGTGACAAACTGTGAGGCTGGCCCCACTGAAGTCTTTGACTTGGGATCAGGGTTTCATTCAGAGACTTGGCTGAAGACCAACTACAGGGAATAAATACCCTGGGTGCAAAGGGACTCTTTCTAGTAAGGCAAGTATCATCCATGGGTCTCCCACTATTTCCTGCAGTAACCTTTGCATCTATTGTTTTCCATATGTATAGTTAATTTCTGAAATATTTAATGCTCTAGATGGTCATAGTTAGGGATAGCACAGTTCCTATCAAATGGTTCCTATTTAAGCTCTCCTTCCCCAATGTGTAGTACAGTTTAATGGTCTCTAAAATGCTCTGTCTCAATTTTGACCTTAGTCATTCCTAGACTGAAATTCCCATTCATGCAGATTCCAGGATGATGTAGCAGTATGCAGGTATACAGATTGAAATTTGAACACATGCTTCAAAAAGTGAGAACTATGCCACTTCTATCAAAGCCTTCTTTTACTTTCCATTTAAATGTTAATTAATAGAAAGAGAGAGAAAGTAGGCAGTACCTGCTAATTTATGTAAAACTAGTCCATCAGAGATGTCTTTGTGCCCATATGCAATTTACTAAAGATTTTAATAGCAGATGTTCACCCAAGAATCATGCATAATAATGATAATCTTAACTAAGAATGCGGAAAGCAGATAGTCCCAGAATAGATTGTCGGAGTGTGTTGATGGGTTAGACAATGGAGCAATTTTGTGGATTTATTGAATTATTTGTCTTCAGAGCTATAAATATTCATAATATTCATGGTGGAAACAACAAAGAAAAGTTGGGGCACTGCATTTCTCATAAATTTCTTCTTGTTAAGACTCCTTTACTTTGCAAGTGGAGCTTCACACTCAACAAGACTACACATGCTTCCTTTATGCAGTCTTTGCATAACATCAACTTTTCCTCTGTGCTTGAGGCTTGCTGCATGGTAATTGAGCCAGTCCTTCATATTATGTGGGCAAAACAATAATGTGGCACTAGTAGAACACAATTACAAAATTTTAATGAGAAAACTTTTGTTCAGTCTCTTCATGGGGCAAGACCAAATCAATGTGTGCACATTAAGCTTATAAATGGGAATAGATGACTGGGGATCGGAGGAACTGTGAGCTGCACATCTTTTATCCCTCTTTGGGTTACAGGTGGGAACAGAAGAAATAGGGGGATGTGCTGACTGAGAGGCAGTTCTTCCGTCTTTACAATAGGAAGTGGTTGCAATTTCAGGAGCTCATTTTCTAGAGCTGGGAAGAACTCAGCATTTTTACTTCACAGTAATTTACAGGACTATTTTTGTAAGACATCAGTCCATTTCAAGTAATCCCTGCTTTTTTATTTAAGTTTCAGCTTCACATTTGCCCAACATCTCAAAATAGAGCTCAGTTTAAACAGATTCAAAAGTTTGTATGTGGATTTCTCACTTCAGAGAAAAAACAGAAAGCAGCAATACAGCAAATCTTTCTGCCAGCCTGATGCAGTCTAAACAGTGGGGTTGGTAATGAAGCAAGGGCGGGCAAGCCTTCTGAAATTTTGTTTGAACAGGTTTTGACACTCTTGGATTTTAAACTGGTTTACAAAATCAGGAGTGGTGCCCAGGAACTTTTTATGTAAACAGTGTAGGACATAGTAATGGATTATACTATTTAGAGGAAACTTTCCTTGACTCTAAAGTATTCCTTCAAATTCATTTTGGAGGGGCAGAGTCCCATTTCCCTGTAGGAAGGAAGGGGAGGATTTTTCTTCTCTTTGCATATTTATTGCAAGTGTGACATTCAGCTGCAGGAAGACAGGAATACTTGGAAGGATGGTGATAAAAAAGGGCAGTACTCTGTGGCATAGCCTATTTCAGCCATTTTATCTTGCTACACTCCTACTGCTGAAAAAAGTAAGGGAGAAAGAGATTTGAAAGCAACTCAGTTCCTCTTTCTAAGTCAAATTCAACAGATGAGAGGGACGTAGTGGTGAGCACATAGCTGCTGTACAAGCCTTGCTGTCATATTCAGTCACCAGGAACGTCTTCAACAGCCACATACCTGTGTGACCAGCTGCCTTTGCTGTCATGAGGGAGGGATGTTTCTTTCCCATTGCCACTGACAGCAACTGCAGTTATTACAGAGGACACAAATTATTTTGGCTGAAACCATCTACTGACCTACCACTTGTAAAGACACTGCAGAAGGTGGTATCTCCCAGCTTAAAAAAAGCGTGTCTCTTTTTTTCACACCCCATACCTACCAGATATGCAATGAAAGCTGTTGTATGGGCCATCTATATTAGCTTGAATTGCTGACATAAGAGAAGGGGGAAAGGCATTAATACAAAGCAATCATAAAAGAGGAAAGAAGCCAAGGCTGCCTACAGTACCAGCTTCCCCACACAGCATAGAGTTACTTCCCTAAAAACCCAAAAACTAGACACTGAGACATATGGAGCTAAATTCATTTCAAATCCAAGGGAAACATCTGATTTTTCTCCCATGCTTTAGTTGTTTTAATTTAATTTTTGTGGCTGTTGTAAGTGGATGAAGGTGACAGGAAAAAAACACGAGGGATGCACTGGAGCTGCCACCTTAGGGATAAGGTCCTTTCTTCCCATTCTGAGAGCAAAATTGCAACCCTTCATATCTCTATGCTTAGGAACGTATAGGCAATATGGCTTTGAGGGCAAAGTCTGGTTATACTTAAGCTGATGTGTATTTTCTTGGCTCAGCTGAGAAGCACAAAGATGGCTAAAGTATTTTGCACCAGCAGAGAAGCTGCATCTAGGAATCTTTGACAACCATTTGGGGCCTTATTTTGATATGTGTCTTTAAAGAATAGATCTGTAACTGTCTTTTTCATGATAAAGCTGCTTCTGTGTATATATTTGAAGTTGCAGCTTTGCAGCTAAGTATTAACCAATGTTTGCATAGTCAAAGTTTTAGAGTACGTTAGTCGGTGTTATCGTTAATTACATTATTATTAACACAAGGATAATGACACACTTTTCCAGTTTCCTGGGCATATTAACCTCAGTGGGAAAAGAATTTACCACAGGAGAACCTTGTGTGTGTCACATTTTAGCAGTTTATGGTCATTTCAGTAGTTTTGATTGAGAGAAACAATTATTCAATGAGCACAATTAGATATCCTAAGAGGCGTGTATAAGACATTTTCCAAGATTCAATGGAGAGGCATGCACCCTGTGGGTTCCTACCAATCCCCAATGAATTTTGTGGATTAGGTTAAGAACTGATCATGTATCGTATGCTATTGAATTCTGGCATTCTTTGTTGAAGCAGCCCTCTCACCAGGCTCCTCTTGGAGGCCTGGAGGCTGACCTGGAGAAGAGGGACAGCACTGGAACCACCGTGGCCACTGGAGGGGAGGATTGCCCTGTGGGGTGAATCATCACGGTGCTTTGTGAATTGTGATTATAGTAATTGCACTTAAGATAGCACCATGTGTAATGTCTTTGTGCGGGCTTCTTTGAATGAGACTGTGAGACACAGAGATTACCAGCATCCATTCTGCCCAGAAGGTCATTGGTAACTGCTGTGCACAAAGCAGGTTGCTGCTTCACAAGTGCAGTGAGAACAAAGAAGTCCAAAGACTGAGAAGGAGTAAAGTTCAGCATCTCTTTCATATTTCCTATCAGATCGGCAACCCAGTCATTTTCACCTGGGTCGTTTGACAACTGGAGAGAGATTGGAGTTGACATAAGTTCTTGACTGTATAATATTTTATTCAACTGAATCTTCAGAAGGCATATTTTTCTTTTTAAGTTTTGGCCTTTGTTGTAGGACATGAATCATACCTCTGTTTTTTAATCTTTTTCAAAATTTTCTTTAAAAGCAGGCCAGGAAAGGAGTTCAGCTGAAAAAAAAAGTGATATCAAACAGTAATTAGAGACTGAATGTGAGAGTAAGCAGATGTGATAAATCCAGGGCCATGTCTGGACCTACTGCAGGCAAGCTGAGCAGGCAATGTGACATGCACTCTCAGAGCCCATGTTACTGCATGGGTTGAAAATAATGCTGTTGCAAGACCTTTGAATGAGGGCTTGCTCAGCTGGCCACCTCAGTCCATGGCTCCACCAAGGTATATAGGCATATTCATCTATGTCCCCTTCAAAGTAGATTGGATTGTTCAAATGCTGGGTGTTAAATATGGGAAAGATATGTGCCTCAGGCTAATTCATTGAAACAGAAGTTGCAGCGGATGAAGCTGTGGAAAGCTTGAAATAATATTTGTCCCACAAGTTGGAAATACAGATGCTGAAAAACAGGACCAGCTGCTGCTCAAATCCAGTCTACCTTGCTGAAGTTCTTCAGAAATGTCAAATAAATTATTAAATCCAGGGTTGACCCAATCAGAAAAGTGATGTGGAAAAGTAAAGGAGTGAAGGAGTTTCTGAGCCCCACTCAGAAACCAAACAGGAGAAGCAGCTGTTTCACTCCCTGAGCATCAACCACAGGCGCATCTTCCAGTGGTTTCCTAGCCCAAACCCCAGCCTGGGGGTCCGATCGCTCATGCGTGCCCCCCCATAATCTTACACAGAGCAGCCCCTGCAACTGCTGTCCAGAACCCAAGCATGGCAAGCTGCTGAGATGCAAGCTGAGGAGAGACCCATCGACTCATCAGCAAGCTGTCTGGAAATGGAGATTCCCACCAGATCAGTACTGATCAATTAAGCATTAATACTCAGAGGATAACGTAGATTACTGAAGATTTCTGAATACATTAGCTCACCATCAAAGAAGTCATGAAAATAGTCAGCAAAATAATTTTATTCAATTGTCAGGCTCTTAAGAAAACATCTACCTGTGTTCCCACATCTGAGAACTTAACATTTTCAAAATCTATTTTCTAGATTTGTTTTTTCTGTCTAATCTTTTTGTGTTTTCAACCTCATGACTTGAGTCTACACTCAGACTCTTGCAAGCAAACCATATCTCAGATCTTCTTTCATATCTGCTGTAGCAGGCTTTAAAAAATAAACTAAATGCCTCATAATCAGTGTCAGCATGCCTGGCAATTTCTAGTTATGTTCTTTCAAAACTACATTGTTTGGAATGCCACCTTTAATTAAAATGTACTAATAACTTAAAATAGATTCATTTTCTGACTCTCCCTACTCTATTAATGTTAATAAAAATAAAACAGAATGTCTCTTTCTCCATATTCTTCAATTAATTCATGTTTTTGGAAATTGACACTGGAAAATATTCTCTCAGCTGGCTGTATTATGTAAGAAAAATCCCTGAAATAATTGTGCTAACATGCCATGTTGATAAACATACAATAACCACCTCCTGAAATAGCTTTGAATTAACTAAATTTATGAATACCTTGATATGTAATTAATTTCCTTTTGCATTTATCTTCCCTAGGGTTTACTGAAGATGTTCAGTTAGCTAGCGGTTCTGTCAATAATCTGTAACCGGTGAACCATACTATAAATTGAGCTACTTCAGCTACATTGTTTTAGTAATCTGCCTAGCTCTTCCCTTTTATTACTGCAATAGTCGTAACATTGTATTTAAGTGCTGTGATTTTCACCTGAGATGATGATCTTGCACTGGAAGACTGTGCTTTGTAGTATGACACCACTTAATCCCCAGCTTCAGAGTGCAAGTTAAAGAGGTGCTAAGCAAGCCTGAAAAATACTGTGTCTGGCTGCTGCAGCTTTATAGCGGGAATAAAGGGGAGCTGGAGAGCTTGAAGAATAAGTGGTTAAACAGAAGACTATTGAGCAAGGTGTTTGCAGTCCATTAAAGGAAACATCATCTACACAAAACACCTGTAGGACTGTATGAAGAAACATCTGCAAATGATGAGATGTCCAGATAGAGTCTTTATAAAAATAAATACAAATGAAATGCAATGAAAATGTAAGTATGCATATACTTATGTATACAAGTATCTACATGTATATGTATAACGTATAAAATATACGTGTCTAAATATATGCGTATGTATATAAAATACACACACAGAGATGTACTCACATATATACACATATATACACATAGAAGGAAAGGGTAGGTATGCTGAATAGGGTATTGCTTGTAACTGGAAGTTGAATGTGTGCTTAGCCTGCAAATAAGGCAACTACCCAGTTAAAACAGTACAGTGCTGATAGAGTCCTCACTGAAATGCTGAACTTCAGGATAACACAAGCTACAGTATGTAGGGAATAAATCACGTACATGAAGTGTCCCTGGTTTGGGCTGCCAGGCGGATAGATACTGCTGCGTGCTGCCTTGTCTCAGGCACAGCATTATTCTTGCTACCTCTGCTCCCACTGCAGTGGTAATTCGGCTGGCTAATCTCCTACCAGCATGCCAATAGTGGGCTGGGACAGACTAGGACCCAGGCACCTATCAATCCCCAGAGAACTGACAGTGACCAAGGGACCAAATAGGCTGTGGGCAGTGTGAAGTAGATGCTGGAAAAAACATCCAACAGATTGTAATCATTATGGTAATGGCCCTAAATAATAACTTATGAAACCTGCAGATATTCCTTCCTAATTATCTTTTGTTCCTTCTACCGTGTTCCTTATATGCATATGTGAATTGTGATTTACTCTGAGCGCACAATCCTGCCAGAGCAGGGCTCTAGCAGATATGAAGCTCTTCTGTTTTCTGGTCCTCTCATTACAGACATCAGGTTCAAAGAAGTTTACTTCTTTCATTTTCTTGGATTCTAAAGTACAATTTTCTGAGAGGCTGAAATAATGAAAGACAAAATTGCAAATCAAAAAAAGTCTTCTACGTATCTAGCATAGCAAGCAATAATTTTTTTTTTTTTCTTCAAGAATGTCAGTTAGCAGCTCTGGTTACTTAGCCTGTGTACACTGAGTTATGGACAACTCTTAATTGCCAGCTACACCACCAACCAGCAATTAAAGCAGGCAACATGCTCTTTGTAGCATGAATAAAACATAAGATTTGGCTTGCAGGAAGCCTGCATACTCACAGCTCAAAATGAAATGTGTGGCAAAATCTCAATCCAGTTTCCTTCAACACTGTTCTGTGAAAGGGTGTAAACTGTTGTGTGCTTTTGAAGAGAAGTCTATGGTTCATCTTCCAATCTTCATGTTATTTGGACACATATATATTAATGTCAAGTAGCACTGTGCTTTGTTGGGTCTATTACAAATTAAATGAACTCAGAATCAGTAGACAGGAAACTGACTGTACTCATGACAGGTGGTTTAAAATGAAAAATCTGTTGAAAACATTGAAAAATCTAGTGAAAACATTGAAATTTAAAACACCAGGGAAAAAAAAAATAAAATCTTGAGTAAAGAAGGATTTTGTTTGGGATTTTTTTCTAAATGGAAGGGATGAGCAAGAATACGATGCCTGAGTGTTGAAGGCAATAAATTATTTGTTTCTTTTTTTTTTTTTTTTTAGGTATAAAGCTATAGTAAGGCCAATGGAGATCCAAGCATCCCATGCACTGATGAAGATTTGTGTGAGAGCTGCTATAATCTGGATTGTATCCATGTTGCTTGCTATTCCTGAAGCAGTGTTTTCAGATCTGCACCCTTTCCATGACAAAGGGACTAATAAAACCTTCATCAGCTGCGCTCCTTACCCACATTCTGATGGACTGCATCCTAAAATTCACTCAATGGCATCATTTCTGATCTTTTATATAATTCCCCTATCTGTCATTTCAGTATATTATTATTTCATTGCTAAGAATTTGATCCGGAGTGCTTATAACATCCCCGTGGAAGGAAATGTGCACGTGAAGAAACAGGTAGAGACTTGACTTTCTTCAAAAATCCGTGTTCCCTGTCAATCTGGGAGTAAAGAGTGTGCATTCAGGGAAATATACACTGGGTCAGACTGTGTCTGTTGTGCTAATTTAATAGATTAGGTGGGCTAAAAGAGTTAAAATGGTTGAAACAGGCCATGGCACAAAACTAAACAGTTAAAACATCTTCTCATGTTTCTAAGTCCAGAGGCTTTGGCAGGGTGGTTACCATGGCAAACACAGCAGGAGACCCATGCCAAAGCCTGGGAAGATATTGACTAGGATGCAGGGGAAGAAGCAGAGCTAGGGATGGTGTTTGGAGATTGAAGCTGAGGAGTGACATGGCAGAAAATCAAAACTTCTCAAAGTTGCTTTGTCAGAGAGAGGACTTTGGATAAAGCCTTGCTCTGCGAAGCAGTCCCTCTTCATGCAGAAAGAAATGCTGGCTCTGTAATTTGGCCCTCAGGACTGAAAACCAAATGGGAGGCAGCAAAGGCAAAGTGGAGGTGAGGGAAGCCCCTTCTGCAAAGGCCCCCCCCAGGGCCAGGAGCACCAGTTGGTCAGGGCTGGAGGCACACAGCTGCTCCACAAGAGCGGTGATGCCTTCTGCACTGACCATGGCTCCAGCTCCTGTCTGCTGGTGCTGTGCCATGTTGAGAAACCCAGTGCAGGCTAGAGAGGGACTTGGGGAGTGGAGACCAGAGGAGGACTGTGGCAGGCACAGGGTCCCCAGGAAGGAGGAGAGAGAAGGACAGTGTGGGGCCCTCACAGATACGCTGAAGTTACATGCCTTGTGGATGGTGTGATCTTTGCAGTATGGAATCTTGGGAGACGAGGAGAGTCCTGGTTTCTTCCCTTAGACCCTTTGGTCATTATAATTGTCCTTGTAAAAATGCCTCTTTTTCTAGGGTCTCTGGAGGGGAGCGCTGTTGGACAGAGTGACCTCCCCACCTGTTATTTGCCCTCTAATAAGCCAGACTGGTCAATCTTCTTCTGGTCCAATAACTGACAGCCTCAGGTTTCACCTTAAGACAGTCTTTTCATTTATATAAGGCGGCCATTTGCTCCGGAATAATGCAGTCTTTTAACTTTCCCTTTGTACCCTTGAAAGCAGAGTTATTTCTGTTACTGTCACTCATGAGTGGGCTTCTTTATAAAACTTCCCAAACTGTCCCACCACAGAGCTCACGGTTGGTCTGGCTCAGCTAGGACACATGTATTTCAAGTGAGTTTCATGCTCTGGTTGAAAATGTTTGGCTGAAAACATGCGAGTCCTGAACCAAGTGAAGAGATTAAGCCAGGATTTGGCCAACCTAACTCCAGCCTTTCAACCGGAGACTGTGTCCTCTTGACTGCTGCTGTCATAAGCAACTGGAGAGAAAAAAGTCATCTCCATGGGGAAATCCAAATCCTGCATGAGCAACTGGGTATTTGGGGTCACTGCTTAAATCTGAATGCATCTGAACCTTAAGCTGTCCAAGTAAGAAAGCAACAGCAGGGTAACTTTTTCTAAACCACATATTTACCTCAATATATTTACTTTATTTACCTTACCTTACCTCTTCCTTTCAACTGAGCTGTGCTTCCACCTAAGCTAAACTGACACAGGCCATTCTTCAGCTGAACAAATGTCCATATGATTGCACGCAGCTGACATCTGCTGACCTAACACAATCATCTCACGTAGCCTTCAGGTGCTAAGGTGAAACAGCAAGGCTGGAAAGCTGTGTTTTCTGCCCGTTAAATGATGTGGGATCCCTGAAATCCTTATCCTTTTCCCCTTCTGAATGTGCGTAAATCTTTCTCCCATGCAGGCCATTTTTCTACTGATTTGATGACTGTTTTGATTAGTGACAATAAAGTGAGTAGTAAAAGCAGCCCTTCCCCCCTTTGGTTTTGGGGAGAGAATTCTAAAGAAAGCAAAAGGCCAGGCTGCAGGCTAGCGCCATCAGTCCATCATTCCCATCCTGCAGTGCATTCAGGAGCTATAGGTCTCCATCTGAGATAACTGGTATTGATTTCTTTATTGCGTTGCTTCCTTTCTTTATAGTGCAGATGTGGCCTCAATAGCCCTATATCAAATTAAGGATACATTTTAAAAGAATATATGGTTTAGCCAAGGAGAGCCCTTTCTCAAAGGATTTAATTTTCAGCCAGCTCTCTGGAGACATTATCATCTGGTACATGTCAATCCTTCCTAAACTCAATGGCTGATTTTCAGTCAGTGCCATTAAAGGGGCAAAAAATAAAGTCACAATGGGCTTGTTAGATCTTTCCTGCCTACTCCCTGCTTGCAGCTGTCCTGAGAAAAAATCAGCCTGTGTGAACTGCTCAGTTTCAATTTACCTGTGCAGCTCGGAAGGGGAGTGAGGATGGGGAAGTCTGGCCAGGCACTGTGGCCACACCAGGGTAGGAGCAAGGGCAGCAGGGACAGGGGAAGTTTCAGGCCATTCAGATCATACTCAGATACAGGGAGCAGGTGGCAACAAAATCCCTAGGAGTGCCTGGGAAGAGGTGCATGGATTACCAGAGAGGAGAACATTATGAAGCTCTGAAAATTCAGTGGTGTTACACTTCGCATGCCTACAAGCTTCTGGCTGTGCAATCTCTTTCAGGGAACAGGGTATTTCAGCAGGTCTTTCTGGGCAACTATGTCTGTCCTCTCCTTTTGGATGACCTCCGTCACAGCTCTTTTCTTCGTTAGGAAGAAGGATGTGTTTTTCAGTGGCATTGTTATCTTAGTGTGCAGCACTGGTGGAAAAAAGTCAAGGTACAGTTTACCTCAGCTCCCCTTTGTTAAGCAATACCTTTGGGTTGACTCCAAGCCTGTACATGTAAGTAAAACAAAAGTGTGGCTTTTTTGCATGAAGGTTATACTGTGTGCTAGCTGACATTGTAAAAGCAACTTTCCCTGACAAAGGTCAAATTATGCTAAGAGCGTTGATCATCCATCTATTCACCACCTACTGCCTTTTCCTCACAGCCCCAGCTCTTTCAGATGAAGTGTCACCTTGCCACTGCCTCAGTCTTTCTCTAAGTACAGAATTTCCTCTCTCTATTTCTCCAGCTCCTTCAGCACTCAGGGGAGTGCTGCACTTCGTCTCTAAAGGCCATGAGCTGTTGGCAGCTCTTTTGTGTACATATACCACATGGCCCCAAGGCAGAAAGTCCTGCCTCTGGGCTCTGTGAAATATCCCAGACCCCTACGCCATAATTAATAATTATAATAATAATAGTAATAATAATGAGTTAATATATAAATAAATTACGTAAGCTATCATGTATTTTATTACGTAAGAGGATCTGTATACACATATTATGTGTGGATAACTAATGCAGATATCTGCACTTTTGTTACCCAGGCTGGGATTTTACAAAGTGACAAGCCATTGGATTTTTGTCTCTAAACAGGAAAAGAAAGACTACTTCCTTATGTAATAAAGTGTCAGAATTATTTGGTTTTAGGGGAAAGGGATTGAGGAGAGACAAGGAGGGTTCTTGACTCTGTGTTCACCTGAGGTCCAGGTTGCCCTGCTCTGGCTGTGCTGCCTGTCATGCGCTAGCCCCAAAGCTGCAGCACCGGGAAAAATCGTTAGCTACTGGTCTGAGCTAGGGATAGCTGCTAATCTGCATTTCTCTTTCTTCTTCCAGATTGAATCCCGTAAGCGCCTGGCCAGGACAGTACTGGTCTTTGTGTGCCTCTTTGCCTTCTGCTGGCTTCCCACTCACATCATCTATTTATACCGGTCCTACCACTACTCAGAGGTGGACACCTCAGTGCTGCATTTCATTGCCAGTATCTGCGCTCGGATCCTGGCATTCACTAACTCTTGTGTCAACCCGTTTGCTCTCTACTTGCTCAGCAAGAGCTTTCGGAAACAGTTCAACAACCAGCTGTTCTGCTGCAGAGCTCGCCTCCTCATCCGGTCCCAGAGCATGGCCAGGAGCACCACACGAATGACCTCCCTCAAGAGCACCAACCATTCCCTGGCCACCTTCAGCCTTATTAATGGCAACCACATCTGCCATGAAGGCTATGTCTAAAGGGCACAGTCAGGGACTGCTGCATCACATATGTGGCTGCTCGGTTTTCCTCCATGGGGATGGCTAGTAGCGCACACATGCACACATGCATGCACACGTGTGTGAGGAAGTCAATGTGCTCAGAGAACTCATAGGAGCTTGAAGCGTCCAACACTTCATCCTGAGCTGAGGCATGTCTGGAGCAGCAGGTCGTTGAGCAGCAACACGCAGGAGCTCCCTGGGAAGTGCTGTGGTTGCTTCAAGACCCACTTTACTGAGAGCAAAGTGAGCATCTTAAGATCAAATCTAGTTCAGCTCTGCAGGTTCTTCATCACTTTCTGCTCAATCCCGAACTCAAGCAGACTTAGAGTAGTGACAAAGACCATACCAGGTGCACAAAATTTGTCAGAACAGTTCAGCAGTTCGTGGTATAATACATTTTGACACCAAAATAAATCCATTTAAATAAGGTAAATACTCTCACAAAGGAGTTCAGTGTAGGTCATTTACAGACTTTTCAAGTATTAATTAATGTTCTTAGTACAGTATTAATTCATGGTATAAATGATACCAAGAGTTTACTGGGGCATGTTGGTGGTCCCATCTGAAAAGAGCAGTATCTTGCACCACATCAATGTGAAAGCAGTAACGTGAATAAATGTGAGTTGGAATATGTTTACAATTTTCAAATGTGTGAGCTTTTGCCATGTTGTGGAGGAGACAGCAGGGTATTTTCCTAGCATTACTATTTGCTTTTCCTGCTTTCAAGATGTGAGACAGTGAATGTTTTATCACCCAAGGGGTACCACAAAATTTTAGTTGGGTTTGGCTAAGGGCAGGCAATTAACAGAAAATGAAGCACGGCTATTTTTCATGCAGTAGTGCATTGGAAAACACCCTAGTTCTTCAGTAAAAGCTATCAGCAATGCAAGGTGTGATCTTCAACTCACAGGGTTTTTCATTCTATCTTCACAGAAATCTGTGGAGACAGAGTGCCAAAACTGGCTAACAGATTGGAGAATCAGGCCTTCTGTAATGTTCACTCCAGAGCAGTTCCTGTGCTGGGTACTAGCTATTCTGGAAACAGGAGCACAGTGTCCTGCAGATAACAAACTCTTAAAGTGCGTGGGCTATAGGACAGGCAATGAAGCTGCACACTTGATAAAGAAAGCTGCTGCAAAATGAGGCCATAGACCAATCACTTCAGCGGAATATTGAGTTTTTAATGGCCCTCATCCTCTTTGATGATCCTTTTCCTTGCCATGGCAAAAGAAAAATGAAAGCTAGTAAAACTTTGTGTTGGTCTTGCTCTGTGAATGTAGAAAAAGCCATGTGCACAGCATGAAAACACTCAGCCCTGCATCTGCAGCTGCCCAGAGACTCTGGTGGGAGCTGCTGTCTCCAGGGACTGCAAAAGAGCTGGGATGCCAAAGGCAGAGCTCTGAAAACTTTAACTGATTTTGCCTTTGAGAGTGGTGCCCTCTGGGTGAGGTTCAGCATGCACGTACATGATCTCAGGACATGGCCACACCACAGCACTGATGTGCTGCTAAGGGCAGCCCTGCCCTGTTCCCTCACCATCCCTGGGCACCACCCCTTGTGTCACCCCCTCCTGCAGGTGTGAGTGCCCCCACAACCCAATCACCCTGAAAACTAAAGTGATGGAGTTATTTGACAGCTGAGTCAATTCCCTTGCTTAGCTGACTGTGTAGCTATGGTGTTAATTTCGTTTTACTGGGCTATATGAAGTCCTCATTTACTAAAATTTTCAGCAGGATGGCGCTTTCCCTGATCTTTAACACGAAGCCACATACAGTACCAGAAGCCCAGTCTGAGACCATTTCAGAGAGTTTGGTTGAGTTTCAAGCTGTTTATGACATTTCAAAATGAGAAAAATTTATCTGGCCTGACATATTTTTACTAAATATTTTCTTCAGCCTTGTAAGAATTTAACCGAAGGCAAGCAGAATCACACACTTCAACAGCAGCCACACCATCTGTGCCACATGATGTGTCCTCCTGTTGGGTAATGAACAGCAGATTAGTGTTGCTCTACAAAAGGCTCCAATAGTTTCTGAATTTTTGTTTCTGAGGGAAAGGGGAAAGCACAGCTGTGAAGTGAGAAAATCATAAATACGGGGAAAAGAGCATTGCTATAGCTCCCTCAGGACTAAACTGAATACAGACCCTGCCTCCCTGAGAAAGATGCTCTTTTGAACACAGGAGAGTTAGGAAGATAGGGGACCATGGAATTAAATAAGTGCTATTGATTTTACCCTTTCCTTCCTAACAGAGCTAGAGACTCCTCCAAGGACAGGAAAGATAATTTTGGCTCTGATCTGGAAAGTGTTTTCCAGAAATGCAGCTGCAGGTGTCCACATGTGTCACAACCTCACCATTGCTTAATTTGCTCAGTATTCCTTTTCTGTTTTCCCAGCTGATAGGCAAAAATTCAGGGGGAGTTCCATGCAAAATGTAATACTTCATCAGAATCTAAGACACCTACAACATCTTCTAATCTTTAGCAACACAGACCAAACCTTTTCAGATGACATATAAATTTTCATTAACATTCTTCATTTTATTAAGATCCCTGCCCCCTCATTTAATATCTTTAAGACAGTTAGTTGGTTCCGTGAAAAAAAAATCCATTGAAAAAAGGTTTGTTGCAAAAGTATTTTGGAATATATTTCACAAACCTGCACTTATTTTTTAATACCATAGAAAGAGCAAATCTGAGGTTGGAATTGTTTCTATTTCATCCTCATATTAAAATAATGAAAACATTCAATGCAGCAGTTGAGGTCAGGGAAGGATGATTCAAGAAAATTTTCTGAAATATCCCAGCATAAAATTGAAATATTTGTAGCTGTAATTGTTTTTTTGTTTCTTGCTCCTTGTCTCATTACCTTGGTTTCAAAAACACAATGTACTTTACACTGCTGCAGCAGTCTAGTCCCTTATCTAGAGCTGTCTCGGTGTTTGCTGGCACACCCACAGCACTGATTCTTTCAACCTGGGGTGTTGTTTGCAGCTTTTCATGTGTTTGATAAATTTTGAAAGTGCCCAAGATAAAACCCCTGCCCTGCCAAGGGACTCCAGAGCCACATGCTTGAGTACTGCCCAGTCCTGGGAAACTTTGCAGTCCTTGATGGGGAGAGCCCCTGGCTTTGGCCCTGGGGTGGCTCTGCACCCCAGTTCTTGGCTCAGCTCTCTCCACCAGCACCAGGAGTGTTGCGGTGGCTTCTCAGACCACGTTGTTTGGGAAACATCGTGTTTCAGGGCTCTGAAAGACAGCATCCCTGAAATGCCTGGCTCCCAGGAGGCTGGGGAATTTTCCAGGTGTGGTCTACACAGACCTCCCCCAAAAATGGAACAACCTGAAATTCCCCTTGAACCTGATGGCCCTTTGGGTTCTTTCTGCTCTGTCCAGTCCGACACGTGGCAGTCGTGTCATGTTCAACCAGCCGCAGGGTGTGGGTGGGGGAAAAATGGTCTCTGGGTCAGGATGCTGTATGTTACAGGAGTATTGCTATTTACTATGGTGCAGCTATGCTTTCGTGCCGGGTCAGAAGTACTACAGGTCAATATTATTAAAAATATGTGGCTTCCATTAGATGAATTGGTGCAAAATACAAAACTAATATTTAACAGGGACATATTGAGTTATGTCCATGCTTTCTCAGGAGAAATTAAATAGGACAAAACACTGTCTTTCATTAAGAATTTGAATTTTCTGAGATTTCTGAATTCCATTTGCTCCCGTTGAATATAGGGGGAGATGAAGATGCTGAGTAAATCACAACTTTCAGCTGTTCTTGCTTTAGTTTAGGATTGTTCGGTGCAGTTTGGCTCTAAAATGATTTCTTTTAAGCTTGGAAAATTGCTGCAAAGGTTCAAAAACTATAGAAACTGTCTAATATTGACACCAGGTAAAGGATTCAGAGTTCTTCAGCTCTGCCTGCAAGGGGCATTTGTGTTGCAGTGTTTCCATGTATTGCCTTTTAGGAAATGTTTAAATATGAAAAATCAAAGGTGTGTGATTCTGCTGCATGGCAACAGTAGTTGTAAGCAAGAATAAATGTCATATGGTGCAAAGGAAGGGTTGTATTGTTGAACACAAATATTTATTTATGGAAATATTTGCTGAACACAAATATTTATTTTATTGAAAAAAAACCCCACCAAATAATGTATAAGGTAATGAATTTTTCCTTGTTTTAAGCAAACAAAAAAAAAAAAAATTCAGAGAGCCTTTATTTACCTAACAATAAACCAGGAAATCTGTTATTGATATGTGTAATCCTGATTCTCCCAATTAGCTTGATTTATACGGAATGAATGTTATAGTTAAAAAACAGGAAGATTACAGTTCTATGCATGGTTTGGCAGAAATAATATACCTTTTTGCTCATTTTTCTGACAAAATACATTTTTTTTACAGCAGAAAACCATCTGTTTGTATTCAGTTGGGAAAAAAACCCTGTCTTTTAGCCTTCTTTAAAGGCAAGAAGTTCAGTGCTGCTTATCTGAGCAGTAAGCAATCCCCTGAATGTTAACTGCATGGCTCATTGTTAGTGCTAGGCACCACGATGATAATGGGGTAGCTTATCCTCTCCATCCTGGGAAAACATAGCGGGTGATGGGCCTGTATCATTCATAATAAATCATTAGAGATTTCTTATATTGCCCTTTCCAAGAGGAAGAAGGCAGAAGTTCCAGGAGGCAAGGAAATAGTTAGATGGCATGATTCAAAACTGAAATTTTTCTGCACCTTTACTGAAATATTTGCACTGTCCTTACTCCGTTTTTTTGTTTTTTTTTTTTTAATGACAACATCTTTATACATGTTACTATCTTTTAAGCCTGAAAAACATGCATATAAAGAGACAGATGATTTGGGTCTTCTGTAAATTGATACTTATTTAGGAACAGAAAAGTTGTTGCGCTGTAAAATGTATTTTAGCTTGGGTAGCCACAGACACTCCTCACAACAGAGTTCAGCCAGCCTGCAGCTGGGTCTCTACAGCCGATGGTGAGCCAGACGAGCTGCTTTTCCTGCAGCCCTCCCTTGCACATGGTGTTTCTCACACATGGGCTATACAGCTCACATGCACAGACTGAAGACAGACTGCTCTCCCAAAGCCAGCTACCTGGCGCCAGCTGCGTGCCTGCACACCTCTTCTGGAAAGACCACCTTGTCCCCAACCCCTCTCTCTTCCCAAAAAAGTTGGCAGGGTTTTGCCCCTACTCATCCTGCCTGCAGCTAGGGCTGTAAGCGGCTAGGTGAGAAAGGAGTGCTGGGATATGTGGGAGGTGGGCACAGCATCCTGCAGGACCCCTGGAAGTAGAGCTGCTACTCGTTCCCAAATCATGCTTCAGGTACTCCAAGTGCAGTTAACTTGGGTCCAAGTGGCAGATCTCCTGTAACTCATTTCTCCTCTGTAATAGTTTCCCTAGAAAGCCTGAAGTTTAACTGCACAGGCCACCTTGAAGGCTCAGCACCTTGAAAATGGTGGAGCTGGATGCAGATTCACACTTAAACCATGAATCCTCACCCAGGTAGGGCATCTATGTATCTATGTAGTTCATACCACAAAAGGAATGAAAGACACCCCTTTGGAAGGAGTCCCCCATTGGCAAGTCCATCACTGCTAGGTGAACAGATGGGTACTTATGTGTCTACCTTGCACTTCATGATAATTGATCACTGCAGAGATTGAATAGCACTCTGCTTAATGCTAAGGTTATCAATGAAAACTATATCTAATTTCATATTAAAATCACATTCAAAACTCATTTTAAAAGTGCCTAATTGCTTGTTTATGGAAATAGCTACTTCAAATGATTTCTGTGATTAGTTTGACTATTTCACCATAACTGAATATGAATTAAAGAGAATTGATCATAGAATTATTTCAAAAGAAAGGATTTAATCTGTCTTAATGTAAATTAATCACACTTAATGGTAAAATGCCTGCCCTATGCTGAACATCTCTTTGTAAGTACTCCTCTGTGTTTTCAAGGCAAGTCAGTCCCTTAGGTCCATCCAGTATGTTGCTTTGAAGTGGATGGACCTAGTGTCAGCACTTCCAGTTCCTGAGTCAGACGGTGTATTACTGCTGTTCTCTGCAGTTGCTTTTTAGCAGGAGGTGGATTTGACACCAGTCTCTGCACTGTGAAGCGGAGAACAATGAGTATAACACCTGCTCATTGAACAAGTCTTCTTCTCCAAAGGGTTCAAGGACTTCTGCAAAAAAAAATAGCGGTGTCTATCTGTGTTTTATGACTGGCCTAAAACCAAGTCAAATCAAGTAGAAATGGATGGCCAACTGGCCCTGGAGGTCAGCAACACAGCTGAGCATAGTCCCCAGGGGTGGGATGTCTCTGTCCCACCTGTTTTCCTGAAAAATCAGGCACCCAGCTTCAACGACCTGCCATCTTCTCTCCACTGTCCATGGAAATGGACAGGCACATCCAGTGCACATCATGCCTCCTGTTTTGGACACCTCCCTTTGCATGAGGCACAGCACCCTATCTTTTACCACCCAGACCAACTCAGGATGATAGGCATAGGCTAGATGCCTAACTTTTAGATGGCTGACATCTGTCCAGCCAAGTTGCACCACATGTCTACTGAGTCTCAGCACAGGGCCCCGCACTGGCCTGCCCTGCCTCCCTGCTGGCCAGCAGAAGGGCACACATGATGCCCCATTGTTCTGTTCTGACTAACTGCTGCCTGCAGCCTTGTTACCACCATCTGATGCCACCTTAGGGAGATTGTTAAGATGGTTTAATACAGAGAAAGGGGCTTTTACTTATCATAAATCACCTTAATGAGGCACTTAGGAGAGCTCTTCAGATAGTGGTTCAGGCTTTTGCTCATTTGACTGGCCCTCTGGGATTGTTTAGCTCCCTGCTGGCATGACAGAGGAAACGTGCCGTGAATACACTCCTAATGGCCACAGTCATCCTTTGGTATGACTCTAGACATCTCACTCAGACTTAGTTAGACTGTAAGTCTAACAGAGCAGTGGCCTCTCTCCTCTGTGCCATGCAGTTACTCATGATAGCAGATGGAATAGGAGGAAAACTCTGAAGAAAACTGTCTTATTGCTCCAGACTCATTCAGGAGAAGATAACAGCAAATCCAGAAAATTCTCAGGCCAATCTCATGCCTATGGTGTTTACACTTTTGCTGTCTAGGTCAGAGATTGAAGGTGAAGAACAAGAGCAATAGCTAGTCATGGCCTTAGGTCTGGTACACACTAATATTGTATCTGCCATGAAAAGGGCAACCTGTAGGAACAACATATTTTATTGATGTCCAGAATTAAATGTGGTGCTCTTTGGGAAAGCTGTGTGTGTTTCTCCCTGATTGTGTTGCATTTCAGGGAAGAGACAAGTTGCGCTGTACAATCCGAGGGATTGAGGCCAGGTTGAAAAAAATCTCTAATTTTACAGCTCACTCAGTGGTTAGGAGTCTTCAAGGGGAACCCATCTCATTTCCAAGAAGCAGAGCCCTGTGAATGGTAGGTGAGCACTGAACTTGAGAAAGGCATTTCCAGTTCAGTTGGTTGCTCCTGGAGGAAAAATCATTGTGCATTGAATGTGCATTAAGGACCAGCTGCTGGCAGTCTAGAACAAGCCAGGAATCAATTCAGGATGGTGATCCATTGCCATGACATACACTTAAAAAATATCATAAAGTATTTGGTTTTCATAAAAAATTATGACAGAGAGAAGCAGTTACATATCATAGACTGGCTTTACCAGCAGTGCACTCTGAAGACAGCTGAAGACACAACCCACTTCATATCATTTTCCAATTGCGTGTGTGCAAAAGCTTAGTTAGGAAATGCAAGACTGTATATATTTCATAAAGTGTGTGTAAATTTAATATCTCCTATGAATATTGCTTTGTAAAGTAATGTATGTATGCATTCAGCCATCTGTAGAGAATGCAAATGTCTTGAGTTGCTGTGTACAGAGGCAATGCAGTTTATTTTTCTTGAAACATGCTTTGCTTTCTCTTTTCCAGAGGCTGTGTAATCTGGTATGAAAACCACTGAAAAGTAATTTCCTTATCAAATGAAAATTTGCATAAATGTTAATGCTTTGGCTCCCTTAAAATAATATTTAGAAGGAAATTTAGAAGAAAAAAGTCAAAAAGTGAAAGCATGTCTTCTCATTTGGAGTTTTTTCTTTGCCTTTGTATATATTTTCTAATTCTATACACCTTGCTTTTAAAAATGCTCATGAATAGCCTCTGTAGAAATATGGACTCAAACTTAGCACTCTGTCAAAAGGTAAATATTGAATTACACAAAGCTTACAGCTAATAAAGCATGATAGAAAAACTAAGAAGGCTTTTCTTGCTTTTTAGTTAGAAAAATCTCAAGTTTCATAAGCATTTTTATTCACTTGCTTTTTTGTCAATTTTCAAGCATTAGAAAGGGCTATCTTCAGTGACCAAACAGGCAATGGCAGAGGCAGTGTCACCAAAAAAACCCAGGAATTTTCTTTTCCTGCTGAGAATCCTCATCTTGGATCCAATTTGCTCCTGTTGGCAACACTGGACTGACAACAGATGTGCAGACCCTAAGGACTTGGCAGAAGTTTTTTAAATTTTTAGTACTCCCATTCCTGCCACCACTGACGAGCAGCAGCAATGGAGACACAGATGCAGTGTGAGGGGGCTGCGGATGGAGCAGGGGACAGAGGAGGCCAGAGCCAGAGAGAGCAGTGAAAAGCTGCAGTCGGCGTCGCCTGTAAAAACAAAAGTCCCAGAGCAATTGCGTTGGAATAATTGAATGTGCCTAACAATTATTGGCTGTGAAACTCAGCTGCATTAGGTTGATTAATTAAAGGAAAAATGCTGAGGCATGTTATGGAAGCTCTTCTGTGCCACACTGGCATCAGTGGGCTTTGTGTCTGGCTCACTGGAAAGAAACTGTGAGTGGCCTTTGGTTTAACATCCATACCACTTCTAACATCCGATACACAACAGTTTGGGCCCTCCAAGAATCAAATGCAGCTCGCAGCTTGAAGGAGACACTGCTCTTGTTGTGCATTATTGCACTTGAGGTCAGCAATGCATTCAACCAAGCTTTTAAGATCTTTCCCATCCTTATTACAAACAGCATTGCAAGCTGCATGCAGACATTAGGCGTGTAACAGTGCTGCGGGAAGCAGAATGTCTGTTAGAGTCCTTCATACTTCAGTTTCTTCTGCTTGGCATTATTTGATTCAGATTTGTATTGCTGCTCACACTTTATTCCATGTTTGACTTACTATTAATAATATTATTTAAAGCTTAAACAGTATGGGTAACTGACAAAGGACTGTTTATTGAAGGAGCTCTCTTTATACGTTTGCGCTAGCCACCATTTAAAGCTTGATTTTTTTTTTCCATCCTGTTGGTTACAGTTCTGTTATATATTGTTCCATGAAACTGCTTCTTGTATTGCATTTTCATGCAAGTGATCGGTGTGTTATAATAATAAACACAATTAAATAAGCGGAATATTGTGTTTGAGTAGGTGTTTTCAGACAGAATGGGTATCAAAACTCAGACCTTTCACTGTAAATTTGACATGAAAAGGTATGGAGTCCAATCATCTCCCATTAATTGTTTTTGTTTGCTTTTAATGTAGCACTTTACACAAGCTGGAAAGTCCCCAGTACTCCTTGGAAGACCTGTAGTGTAGAGAAAAGTGTTGCAAGATCTCTTGTAGCACTGCACGTGATGAAGTGCCTGGAGATTGCAAATTCTACACGTCTACAGTCTGGTTTCTCCCTGCTCAGGCAAACAAGGCTAGTATGAATTGTGTTGGCACATCAGCGATCTCATGAATTGTGCACATGAAAGAGTAAAGAAATAATTAAGTATCTTTGCATAGTTTTTAAGATTGGGTTTTCTAAAGAAATCTGGATGCCTACTGAGACTTTCAAAAATCCTGGAGTATGAGAAATTATCTGAATAGCTTTAAAGTGTAAATGGGACATTTCATATTAACGCCAGATCTTATCTTCTAAAATGACACAAAATTGGCTATCAATTAACCTTAGGTAGGTTTTGTACCTTTGTATAGTAGCATGCATTAGCAATTTTTTAACAGCTTCGTCAAAAAATACATAGGAAGAATTGCCTTATGCTGCCTTACATTACTTGCAGGTAGTAGAAGTGTTCCAGAGCAGAACTTCTGTCTCTGCCCACTTTGTTGTGCTTTTCTTTGTTTCTGCTGCATGGTGTCCAATGTTAACATTAATTACCAGTTCACACATAGTTCTATTTGCGTGGGAGATCTTGCACACTCTCTACTGGGAAAATATATTTCTGCAATGTTTCCTACCACAGACTTAGGGGTTTATTAAGATATTAATTAAGAAATACTTCAAATCTTTACCTAGTAGGTCCTAAGATTATTTGGTTTTGTTAAGTTTTCTGCCACAGGTTTAAAGGAGACCCTTACCAGGCAATGGAGCTAATGAGGCTTCTTTTCCCAGATTATATTTATATTAGGAAGATTAGCTGCACTCTTATTCAGAGCTGGTCGAATGTGGCCAAGGATGTTTTTACTGGGAGTTATTCTAGGGTCCTTCAGACCACTTAATCAATTCAGTTTAATTAATATGATTTAGAACTGATCCTTATGCTTTCTCTACCCCCTTTTAATGTAAGGCACAGTCTTGCAAAGTATTGTGTAACTTCAACTGCCTGCTAGTTTTGCTGGAGTAGCAAATACTGGCCTTTGATTTAGGTAGATTATTATTTTCTTTATTATCAGTTTGAATTCATTAGTAGTAACTGATCCTGAATTTATTAAAACTCCAAGAGAGACAGCAGTGAACTTGAGACTACATCTTTCATGTAAGAAGGAAACAGATCCAATAGGAAGTCGGTATACAGTCACACAAACACAAGCAGATCTTAGAAGGTACTATAAAATTCAAATTAAAGCAGAGGAGCTACAAATACGTTCTCTTGCAGAGAAAAAGGAAATATAGCATATGGTGTTGGGGAAAACAAACAAGCGTTTGCTGACAGAAAAATGTGCTCTCCCTGCTGTCTTGCCAGCCCAGCGTAACTTTCTGCAATGACGTTCTCCAAAGTCTGCCTGATACATAGAACTTTTCCAGGAACAAAAATGAGTTTATGCAGGAAGGGCTAACTGAAATGTTGCTACAGCCAAGTTGTGGTGTGTCAGCAGTTTAGAAATTTGAGCTGAAACATTTCCGATATTGGAGATAAAATGTCTCCTATGGAAAGGAAACGCCTCCTATTTGTTCAGTCTAATCTCATTTAATGTAGTCTGTTAACAAGCCTCTGTGAGTCCAAGGCTGTAGCAGCAGATCAATCTTAAAAAGTCTCCTGAACCCTACCAATGCACCCAATTCTTCTTTCTGCTCCACATAAGAGAGCACAAAGGCAACTCTATAAAACATACGTCCAACTGCACAAACCTGTGCCGCTCTGCTCCTCACACAGCAAGCCTTCTTTTACTGCAAACAGCGGGAGCTGAACCAACACTCACTACTGTTTTAAGAATCTATAATATACCCTTATTAATTAAATGTGTTATCTTCTCTTTGCTTTCTGTAGTGGGGCCTTGCTGCTTTATGTATACTGCATGCCTGCTGTCCTGGTTTCAGCTTAATTCAGAGTTCATTTTCTTCCTAGTAGCTGGCATAGTGCTGTGTTTTTGGACTTACTATGAGAACGATGCTGATAACACGCTGATGGTTTAGTTGTTGCTCAGCAGTGCTGACACCAGTCAAGGACTTTTTAGCTTCCCATGCTCTGCCAGGGGCACAAGAAGCTGGGAGGGGGCACAGCCAGGACAGCTGACCCCAACTGGCCCAAGGGCTATTCCATACCATACGGCATCACGCTTAGTATAGAAACTGGGGGAGTTGGCCGGGGGGGCAGCGATCGCTGCTTGGGGCCGGGCTGGGCATCAGTCAGCAGGTGGTGAGCAGTTGCATTGTGCAGCACTTGTTTTGTATATTCTTTTATCATTACTATTATTATTATTTTCTCTTTCTCTGCTGTCCTATTAAACATGGGTTTTAGGTTTTTTTCCCTCTTCTCTCCCCCATCCCACCGAGGTGGGGGGAGGGTGAGCGAGCAGCTATGTGGTGCTTAGTTGCCGATTGGGGTTAAACCACAACACCTGTAAACAGGTATAGATAACGAGCATCAAAACTGGTGACCCACCATTCAGTGATCAGGAGGGCCAGCTGTGAGCACAGTGGATGTACACGCACAGAGGTGATGGAAAGTCCCTGTAAAACCATCCCTGTTGGCTCTTTCCAGCAGCACTGACTTCTTAGCAGATTTCTTCTAGATGCCATGTGAAAACAAGGCTTCAAAGAAAACTGTGGAGAAGGAGGAGTGGAGTCTTCTCAAGAAACACAAGATGTTTTTTGAGAAAAGCAGACCAAGTTACTGTGCCTGGGGAAATGGGCAGGAGACAACTGGAAAAAAGTGATAGAGAAATCCAAGAGGAAGGCTGAAGTTTGCAAAAGTGACTGGCCACACAGGCCAGCATTACTTTCACTGAAAAAAACCAGGGTTACCCTAGTCTCTTTTTCAGTCAAAACATCAAGACACTTCTCAAGGCATAGCCCCCACAATTACCTCCAGCATGGGCACTGCAGTGAGCTAGAGCTGTGCCTTACCTAGCCTTGGCTGAACCCTGTTGATTGAAAAGGGGGAGTCACACTGGTTTTACTTCTGCTAAACATTTAAATCCTTTTCATTACATTGTTTGAATGTGCATAACTGTTATGTTGACTTCTATGAGCACCAGATCAACTTCTCATCTGAACGTAGCTGTTGGCAGCATATGGAGGATGTTAAGGTGAGTCTAAACATAATTTCCAACCAAAACCAAAGGCACATGACTGAAGACAAAAATATGATTCTTTGTTTTTAGATTTTGCTTCTCACTGCAGTGAATTTTATGATTAAAATTGGTGCAGTATAGACAAAATGCAAACATCAGGAAAAAAAATGGTTCTATGCTTTCATAGTCACCATTACCATAAAAGCTGTATCTCCACAGATATCAGGGAAGGGTTTGGCTTTATACCAATATGAAACAAAAAGCTAATGTTAATTTTCATGCTTCCAAATGATGAGTTGTAGGAAACCTTGACAGCTCCTTTATAAAGTAGTTTTTGATTAAGCATTTATCAGTCTTGTCAGTCAGTTTAAACTATAGCCCCAATGGCAAACAAAGTTTATGCTTTCCCTGTGTGCTGCAATGATTATGAGCTGAACACATGGCAGAGCACAGAACCATCTCTAACTCGCTTTGGGGATGGATAGTCCATCAGCTTCAATGATACTGTGAGAACCCTTTAGACTCTTCTTACAGAAAGATACAGGGAGTTAGGCATTGTTTTGGATTGAATATACCCTTCAGCACCTTCCAAAGTGGGGAAACATGGGTCTGTTGAATACTGGAGAGGCATGTGAGTGTGGGCATTCTTCTGGGTGTATCTGAATGGTCCTCGCCTACTGATGGTTGCTCTTGTGTTTCCCTGGCAGTGTTTGAAGGGCAGAGATGCAGAGTGCCACATCAGCAGATCTGTTTGCATTTGGCACTCTCAGATCCTTTTATTTTCTAAGTTGTCTATGCAGGGTCTTGTCAGGGCACTTTTCCACAAATGGTGAAAGGCTGAAGGAAAAGTTAGTCAGGGTGGTGTGGATTTAGAGATGTAAAAATAAAAGCTCTCAAACTGCAATTTTTAACAGTCATTTGAGCCATGTACGTAATGAATCATTCCTGTGATGAATGTTTGTTAATGGTAAATTCTCACCTTAAAGGAAATATTCTTAGTCACAGATATTGGCAACTGACCATTTTGAGGCATCCAAGGCCGCTCCCATTTGTACCCGTGAAGTCCATTGTAATCCTTGGTATTGATGCCACCAAGGCTGAAGACTTGGATCATAGGTTGAAACTTCTTTTCAGCAGTGCTTTGGTGAATACCTGGTAGTGCAGGCGAACAGCAGTCATGCTTGATGGGGTACAAGTCTACCAGCTGTCACAAGCTTACTACAACTCTGTGTCCCTAGCCTTTTCTGGTGTCTTGTTCCAGTATTGTATTTTGCACAAAGTTGGGATTTTTAGAACACTTCCATTTAACTGTGGTAACTGTTTTGTCTCACAATGCCTCTAGTCTTCCTACAGCTGATGGTGGTGTGCCTGCCTTCTGGCAACCTGAGGCAGGTGCAGATCCTAGCTGGTACGAACACATTCCAGCATTTTCCAAAGGAAGCTCCAAGACCTGATTCTGTCAGGGCCTCCAGAAACGCCTAGGAGCCTTTCTACAGGGAGCTGCAAATGCAGCAGCAGTCAGGTATGGACATCACAACACCAGCCCTCGTATAAGGTCTTTGCCCAAGGGACCTGGCTGTAAACATGAGGTACCCTGTTCTTCTCGCCCTGGGGTCAGCAACCTCACACTTAACCACAGAGACAGAGCATGCATATGTTCTGTTGTATCAGAGCACTGCAAACTCACACTCCAGGTTACCTTCCAGTAACTTACTTGCATGGCAGTTTTCATAAAGAAAACAGTAAACACCAGTTAGGCTGAGAGATTCAAGGGCATTTTTCAGTGGTGACATGCTTGTATTTAAGATTTATAGCACCCTGCATAAAATCATGACTTACTGCTTATGCCAAGGAAATTTCAATTCCCATGATAATCCAATCTTCTTCAAACCTTGTTAAGAGATGCCTTATTATACCTCTTGAAGTAGATCACAAAGCCTGAAATTCCCATTAGATTAATTAAGTAATGCTTTGAAGGCATGCTTCTAAGACACTGTGAGAGCCCAAGATGAGAAATAAATTTCATCATGACACCTGCTCTGGTACCATCTTCCAAAATGCCCAAACCTGTCAGGGTAGCTCATCACTCCTGTGCCATCAGTGAGATGCTTATTAGATGCTCTGCATCTGTCCTTCCTGTCTTTGCAGAAAGTTTTCTTGAATCTTTCTAGGCACAAATTCTATTGCTATTTCTAAATTGTCTTTCAGAACTTGCTAATCTTTTGGATTTTTCAGTAGTTATGCAAATCTCTCTGCATTCTTGAAGAATTATTTTAGTGTCTTAGATATCAGAAATTTTATTTAAATATAATTTTTAATCTGCAATTTAATAGCAAATTATTGTTATCAGCAGGAAATTAGGAAATCATCCAGTAAAATATGCAGGAAACTAGGACATGAGAAACAGCAGTGAGCAAGAATCCTTCGTATAACTGCAAGATAAATATCTGGGCTATTTATTGCTTGTTATCTTGATTATTTCTCATATTGATATCTCTGGAGGTGTTGGAAAGAAGTGAAAGAAAAATGTTGTGCTATGGTTTTGCCTGCTAGATCTTGTTGTCAGTCAAAGTGACCTGTAATAGATGGAAGGGTAGACCCAAGTTCCCACTCGTGATGTGCTTCCAAGCCACAAATACATATTACTATTGTCCCCCTAGTGGATGTTCATGTTTGTGGAATCAGAGAGGGTGAAGGGGAGCTTAATACATCATTTCTTTTCTCTGTGCCAGCTGAACTAGAACAGACAATGTAAAAGGGCCTTTAGTGCTCTCTTGATTTCAGAGGTGCAATTTTCCCCCTCTAGAAGCTAGAAGAAGGAATAAAAAATGTTCTTTTGTTTACTTTGCTTTTTATATTTTGGACTGCATCCCTTTGGACAACCTATCAAACATATAACATTACCTCTCTCTCCCGGAAAAGTTTCCCAGCTAAAAACCATCCAGTTTGCAAGGTGTGACACTGGCTTCTGTAGCTGTGCACAGCCCATTCATGCTCTGCTCCAGCTCCCCTGGGTCAGCTGGCCTCATGGCCCCCTTCAAAGGGGATCTGTTGTGACAGTTGGATCTGAAGGCTTTTGTAGCTAACAAAAAAATACCCATGTGTCTCGGTGATGACAGTTCATGCTCTGATTCCTTGAACGGTCTAGTAATAAGTTTTGCTACCTCACACAGTGATGTGCTGTCAGTGGTGTTCTCAGAGCTAAGTCAGCCTTTCACAAAAATTTCATTACTCTGGTTCACCAGGTCAAAAGACTTAGGAAACAAGAGAGCTGTGGCAGAAGGAGCAGTGAATGGGCAAGAAATGAGAAGGGCTTCTTCCCTGCATCAGTTCCCACTGCACTGACTCAGGAGGAGCTGGCCGAGAAGGGACTTGAATTGTTCTGACATCTCCATCACCAGGGAGAGGCACAAATTCTCCTCTGCAGCACCTCACCTGGGAAACATGGCCAGAGTCCACAGAGTTGTGTGGTCAAAGGGAGCAGAGTATGTCAGGCTGTCAGGGTCAGCATATACCTGCTGCTCCTCCTTGCATCCCTGGGAATTTGTTCCCTCTCTCTTCTGCAGTCATGATTACAAGGAAATACTATGGTCTGCATGTATTAAGTATTTGTTGATCCATATGCAAGTTGTACCACAGTTTTACTTACTTTACTGTAAGTATAAATAATACTCATTTGTCTTGTGTACATTTAAAAGATATATAAAGCTTCTACGTAATATAAAGCTTCTATTAACATCAGACCCAGCCATCATGGGTTCATAAAAGGCAGGTCCTGCTTGACCAACCTGATCTCCTTCTATGACAAGGTGACCACCTAGTGGATGAGGGAAAGGCAATGGATGTTAGCTACCTGGACTTTAGTAAGGCCTTTGACAGTGTCTCCCACAGCATTCTCCTGGAGAAGCTAGCAGCTCATAGTGTGGGCAGGTGTACTCTTCTCTGGGTTAAAAACTGGCTGGATGGCCATGCCCAGAGAGTGGTGGCGAACAGAGTTCAGTCCAGTTGGCAGCCAGTCACAAGTGGTGTTCCCCAGGGCTCAATATTGGGGCCAGCCTTGTTTGATATCTTTATCAATGACCTGGACGAGGGGATTGAGTGCACCCTCACTAAGTCTGTGGATGACACCAAGCTGGGCGGGAGTATCGATCTCCTTGAGGGTAGAAAGGCTCTGCAGAGGGATCTGGACAGGTTGGATCGATGGGCTGAGGCAAATTGTATGATCTTGTACTTGNCACTTCAGGACATGGTTTAGTAGTCACGGTGGTGTTGGGTTGACGGTTGGACTAGATGATCTCAGAGGTCTTTTCCAACCTTAATGATTCTATGATTCTATGATTTTGGTTGTCTGATTATTCCAGCTGTTTACATAAGATCTCTGAGCCAATTAAATTACAACAGATGTAAAGTTAATATATTCTAGAGACTGGAGAGAGGGCTTTGCATGTTGTTGACTGCAGTTGAGAGAAGGGAAGAGAGCAAACCTGACAACACTGAGAGCAGGGCCACATAGTCTTATATAAGGAGCTGTTACAAATGGGGGATTTAGATCACTTAATGAATCACCATCAAAGGTATCAGCAAAAATGGTTTTAATATGATGTTGTAAAAGTGCAACTTAACAACGTTTGATACAAGGTTATTAATTACCACATAAAAAACACACAGAGGAAACTTGAGTTACACTCAAGTTAGAATGATTCACAGAGAGACCGGGGATGCAAAAGGGTACAGAGGACCCTCCTGTTGAGTCACGAGATTCAGAGTGGACCCTCTTCCTTTCTAAACTCCTTCCTCAGAGAGGAGTCTATGTGTAGCTAGGTCCAAACCTAGCCCAGACTTGGTCAACAGTTTATGTCCAAAGGATTGTACACGCAAAGTTTATGTAATGTTTCATTAGCATGAAATTCATCATGCAATCAAATTACCAAGACAAAGCCAAAGTTACGATACTACAACGTTATGTAAGATATTGGTTGCTTACCAAAGATCATCTGCTGGTAAAAGTTCTCTCTGCCTTGAGAAGCAACCTTGAGAGGCGTCCCAGCTCAAGGGGAGATCACCACCATGCAGCCACGCTGCCTAGCAGGGAGAGCTCAAAGAAGGCTCACTTAGGTTGTCATATTTATAGGATAAAGTGGTTGGCTTGTAGTCAAATTACATGTGTATTGCAAATCACTGGTAAGAGTCCATTTGTTTGATAAGCTGTTTAGTTTAAGCAAGTGTCATAATTAGTGTTAGTTATATACCATTTTACATACAGAATCAGTTGATTGTATACATTTTACATGCTGGATTGATTTGTTTTATTTTTTCCCAAACATTGAGGTACAGAATGATTATAAGCAATAAACATAATAAGGTTAAAACTAACAAAACTACAGCTGGATGCAGCATCAAATTCAAAATTCCTGTTGCTGTTGGTGACCATCCAAAAAGAATTTCTCACCAGTGATGTTCTCCATCTTTTTTTCACTCTTTCTAGAACATGGTGTACCTTCTCTGCATCATGATGGATGGTAATCAGGGTTCTTTGTCCATTGTTTTGGACTTGTTTTAGCAATTCACTCAGGTCACTATGTTGCAATAGTTTTCTCACCAATGCGAGATTCATTCTAATAGGGGTAGGTAATAAATCCTGATGCAATGTATAGTTAGGTCGTAGCAGCTGATGGGTTGTGACAGGAGCTGAATAGTTAAAATCGCATCCTATAATTTTGGTAAAATTACAAACACAGGTATTTGGTTGATTATGTATATCTACAGTTGTGTTATCTATATAGAATCACAAAGGGTTCTCATACAAATACATCCATTTCCAACAAATGCAAGTACAGTCTCAGGGGTTTCATCAGGATGTATTTCAAAATGACAAACACTTTGTCCAGTGACAAGACAAATATCTTGGGCCTTAACGGTATTACTTTCACAAATAAATC
>VZTL01019213.1:60639-90129 GCA_013400535.1 Scopus umbretta | reverse complement strand
TTTTTTATAACAGTCACTGCATTTATACTTGGAGAGGCTGAGTTACAAGCAGCGGAGTGTTGAAATTTCCAGGCGATGCAGTAGCCTAGACCAGCATGCTGCTAACACTGCCCTAAGTGTATACATCAGCTGTCAGAAATCCCTCGTTACCACTACTCATTGCACAGCGTTAACGACTCCTGAACAGAGCAGGCAAGAGCTACATTTGAAACTATCCGTAGAACAGGAGTTTAGCAATGAAGAAAGTTGATTCCAGCACAGTAACACCAAGTCACTTTAGCTTCCTCCATTTATTTCAGTGTAATCAGTACACAGCTTCCAGGTTAAAACCGAAGTCAGAGGAGCTCCCCCAGCTGTAGTGGCAACACTTTCTGCTGAGGGATTTGAATTACCTGTGCTCGGTTTAAAATACAGGCTGGTGGAAGGATGTGTGCCTTACACTAAGGTCACCATTACAAGAAGCAGCCCAGGCAGGTGTTTGTTAAAAATCTAACAATTGCTGGTACTCCAATCCTACTACTCAAATATAGAGTATATATAACTGGCATGCTCCTTATGCATAAATATATGACAGTCCAGGTAAGAGAATGCATAAGGAACACGATGCGAGAAGAGGCTGTGGTTAACGTGTCTGGTGTTCAAAGAAAGAGGTTAAGAGATTTTCACATGAAAAAGCAAAGAGAGAATAGGGTTTGGCTTGACAGTACTTAAGATACTCAGGAGATAACTGTGTCCTTAAAGGAAATAATAATCAATGCCTATTTTAATACACGGCCAGGAAAATATATTTTCCTGGCTCAGGAACGGCACGGCGACCAACCCCAGGCCGCTCGGTCCATCGGCTCGCAGACACCAATGTGGTGACTGACTTTGAAATCCTTGTTCTGAGATAGTTTCTGCTACTACAAGCAGGAAGAGTTTCCTATTTCCTAGAAACAGGATAGTTTCTACTATTAAACACAAGGAAGACTCCCACAGGAAAGAATTACATGCATCAAACCCTGCCACATCTGCTGAATAGGCGGAGTTGTTAATGCACAGAATACTGGAGCCTAAGGGTGCAACAGTACCCTCGCAACAGCGACTGAGTAGGAAACAGTGCTTTGGGGGAGGCAACGGGCTGAGTCTTACCCCCAGAAGGTGCCCTGGCATCAGAAACAGGGCACAGGTACAGCTGGCCTGTAGGCATCTCGTAATAATTCATGGGGTAAGTAAGGTCAGGGCAGAAAAGCTTAAAGATAAAGCGTTTTACAACTTGAAGTAGACAGGAAATACCAGAAATTATACAGAAATAAAAATACTTCAGGTTGTAGTCAGAATATACAATCATTGGATACAGCAGGTATAACCAGCAAACACCCCACTACTGATATACAGCGGTACTTACAGTGCGTAATGACTGCACCATAAAACGTTATAAAATATTTTAATATGTTCCACTACAAAACACTACAGGTATTCATTCACTCCGAGCACAGGTCAAGGGTAGCAGACTGTATTGCAAATATCCTCTATGTTTTTTTTTGTTTATATAATTTACATATTTTGAATTTCAAGTCAGTCTTCATTTTTCCCCAGAGGGAGAAAGGGGAGAAAATACAATAAGGTCACTGAACGCTTCAGCTGCTGCAAACTTCTGGGCTTTGCTCTTGACTGGCGTGAAGGGAAGCTCAACATCCAGCATTGGCTGTGGGAGAAATCACAGTGAAGTCAGTGTCTGAGGAACAACTATCTCCTCTGCAAAACACCACTGCAACGACACACAAAATAAGCTCACAGCAAATTCTCCCCTTTCTAACAACATCTATATAAGCACCAGGCCAACCGTAATTACTGTCGGAAAACTGCCTACGTATGGTAGGTGCCTGCCTACTTGAGAGGCCGCTTAAACGTCATGGGAGAAAAACTAGCAGAAAATGCTTTTGACAAGGGAACAGGAGAAGCATGCAATTTGCTTGTCTCTCAGTACTGTGGACACATGGCAGCTTTAGAATATACAAAGCAGGGATCTGTCAGGCAGATCCGAAACCTGCAACGATTCAGTAGATGTACTAGAAGTATAGCAAAATGTGCTCGCTTATACAGGATACAGTTTCAAGGCAGCAGCCACAGTTCAAAAATCACATACCGCTGTAAGGACTGTGACTTTCCCAAGAGAAATTTTGCAAGCTTCTTTCCAGACATAAACTAAGAAGTGAGTGTGTGGCCCATTTCAAGCAGTAATCCGTATTTTAAAGATAATCTTTCACATGAGTCCAAGGAAACTGTACACCCAAATCCCTTTAATAACTTGAAACTTTTTGTAGACCTGCTTTTCCCTGTTGAATCTTACTTCCAGCTCTACAAGATAAAGCTATGAGAAAAAAAAAGATGGGACAGACCTGGAATACTCCGAGAAGGAATGGAAGGAAAAGGCCAGGCCATTCATTATGTTAGTAAATACTTACACGGAAATCCACAAAAAATATAACTTCAAGGATCAATCTGATAAGAATCGGACATTCTTCTGTTGCAAATACCTTGATTCATCCTACACTCACCATGTGCAATAAGGAATAACAGCGTGAGCCCGAGCAGGGAGACAGGAACTGTGGCTTGTGTTTCGAGTAAGTTATTTGAATTGGCTTAGTAACATCTTACAGAGTTTAACTTACTTCGTGCAGTAACCGATTCTGTAGGAAAGGTTAACAGTAGTGTAACATGCAGATTGTCTTAGTCAAATAAACCTGAAGGTCAACTTACCATATCAAAAGGATTTCTGCCAATGGATGTCAAATCACTACACGAAACATCTGAAAAACAAGAATATTTCATTTTTTTTAAAGAAGTTAGTCTGATGCTGCCAAAGCTGAAAAAACAGTATCGTTTTCTGCATTTACTGAAAAAACAAAACAAAACACCCTAAACTATCTGTATTTACTTCTACTTCAAGCTTTTTCTATTAGCCTTCACCCTCACATATCACATGGAAACTATACAGGAAAATCTGAGGGGCACTGTTTGCTCACGTGCATACTAGCTAAAGGAGGTTTTGCTAACCACATACATAGATCAACCAAGCTACAGTGATGGTGATTTCAAAAAACAGTATTTAGACTGTCATAAAACTTTAGAATAACCATAAGGCTGCAGCAATACCACACAAACTATACTAAGCAGCTTTAAGATATGCACCTGTTTGATGTCTTTTTGATTCTCCAGATGGAGCAAAGTTAGTCTCTGTGTAGGTCTCCTTCTCTGGACTGCACATGACAATATCTTGGCCTTGTTGTTCTGCAGTAGATAGTTCCATCTCTTCCATGCCATCCATTACTTTTAATTCACTGCTAGAATTTTCCAGCACCTTAAAAAGAGGATTTTTAATGTTCCTGGCCCTCCAAGAGGCTAAGATGTCTGCAGTAGCTCTGTTTGCTTCCCAGAGAGCCAAAAGGAAAGCATCAGCGAAATCAAATGGACATGAGGCAGCACCTATGGCACTAGGAAGCTTTCTTATTTTCTGTCTTGTCTGCAGTAAAAAGAAGTTTGTCAGCTTTTGATGCAGAAAGCACAAAGGTGAAAAGGTGGCCAGGACGTTCAAGGGATGTGAGTTTATAGAAACCAGCACATCCCCATTACGTCAAACCAAGCCCATACATCTAGTCTGCAATTTTTATAGACAATTCAGGAGACAGAGGGTTTTAACTCCAGATGCTGTACAAAGGACAGGCAGGACAAGGCTTGCAGCTTAACACTGTGATCCACTTCATATTAAGTATTTCCCAAACACCCTCGGTAAGCTTGATAATCTCTTAGAGAGTATAAAGGAAGTTCTTCCACACGAAAGAAGATTTTGAACTTAAAAGTGCCAAAAACATTCTGAGGACGTTCTCTCATGAGACTTTACCTCAAGAAAAACCTATCATACACTGAAAGTTAAAGATTACCACAGTTTTCCTCAGAATGTGACATCACCAACAAGTAATTTCTCATTTGACAGGGAAAGGATGAAGCAAAAGGCATAATAACAAATTAGTAACCAAGTTTTTTTGGTTTTCTGTTTTGTTTTGGGGTTTTTTTTTTTGGTTTTGTTTTTAAATAAATATATGTATGGGGAGGTGGGGGGAAGAAATGACTGCTGTAGTCATGCACAGATCCAAGCAAGTAACAAATAAAATTAAGATACTCGATTTCCAATTAAAGGTACTAAAGGATGATTAACTGCAAAGCACTGGCTTTCTCCGAGTAGCACAGCGTCATCTCAACTATGGAGGCCACATTCCTGTTTTTTTAAGGCTACTCAAACATAGGCATGTCACCAAGTCCTCAGACATTTCAGGGCACAGATTTCTGATCTCTGATACTTGTATTAGTAACACTGCTCTTGCAGTGTAACAGCCCAATGCTCTGCTATGGCAGCAAAAGGATCCAGAGAGCTAAGTACTACACTGTTGCCTTTAGCCATGGTCCCCAAATGCAAAAGCATTTTAAAAAAATTCACACCAGAAAACAGGTAGCGGACTTCAAAGGAACACTGCTTGCCCAAGCGACAAGTGTCATCACACAGCAGCCAACAAAAGATAGCTCCTAAAGAGCCAGACGAGGTCCCCAAACTGCAGCAGTAACTATCTATGTCCATACTGACGAGGAAAAAGCACCAGCCTGAGGAATACAGAAGATATCTACATGAGGATTGGATCAGAAGTCCAAGTATCTGGGGCTAATAAAAAGAACTTCTTTTTTTGCTAATGATAATAAAAATATTTAAAGACCGTAAGTGAACTACGCATGGCTTACCTTAGTTCCCTCTGGTGTGCCAGCAACAGAACTGTGTTCTTCTCCAACTATGGAAATGCTGAAAGAGAAACCAAAAGGTTTTCATTCTCCTCAATCGCCTTCAATCATCTTTTGACATACCCAACTGCTCTTACAATTTGTTCGGCAATTATACTTGCTTGTTTGGCACCGGTCAGCTATATCAAATTTTCTGGCAAAAAGTAAACTTCTACCCCAGCAGCAAAACTAGATTTGGGCAAAGCTCTTAATATTTGCTTGAGGGAAGGAAAAGACACAAGGACTTTGGAACCTTTATTACTGCCAAATCTGAAGGTAACGCTTAATGGATATTAACATTAATTCTTTGAGTTAAACTATGAAATTATTTTTTACAAAGTTAATTAATAGCTGCCTTAACACGTCTACCTTTGTTCAAGAAAACCACCGGGCAGTTTTTCCAGTGGGGGAGTTCTTCCAGTGGGAAATTGGTGCATTTTCAAATTTTGCGCTGGATGGAAGCCTTTGAGCACTGGTGTTGTTTGTTTTGCAGTTGTATCCTCAGGGTTACAAAGAACAGAAGGAATGCTCCGAAGCAAAGCTCTACTGGATGATCCTGGAGTTGCCAGTTTTTCAGAAGTCCGCTGGGAAGATCTGCGAGGTGCCTTTGAAAGCAAGCCTGAAAAAATGTGTTTAATGTTTCATGACTACAGCAGTTTCCAGAAGCCAGAATTAACTGTCTGTTTGGATTCTAGCTAGGAACACTATTGTTTTCTGCTTGCTGAATTGTGTTACACAGATATTTTATTGAAATCTTACATAGACTGCAAGGAGAAATTGAAAAAATGTCACAAGAGTAGGTCAAGAAGTTACAAGACTACCTTAACTCCAGCTAAGCCATTTAGTAATGACTATCCCTTCACAAAGAACCTGAAATAATGAGACTTGCTGTTCTTATTAAAAAGTCCATCTGGTGAAAGCTGTCATTAATTTCCATCTTTTCCATTAGATAATTTTAATAGACTTAAAAGACACAGATTCAGAACTGATTCTTATAATAGATTCTGTGCTAGAGCTTGCTTAAACCCAGTGTGGCTCAAAGCTGCTCAGAAGGTCTCCTCCACTAACAAGAAGCATATGAAAAAATCGCTAGTCTTGTGATGAAGAAAGAGATGACACCAAAAAAAAAAAAAAAAAACGGGAAATTCAAAGTCAGCTCATGAACTCGAAAATGGGAGAGAAGCAGAATGGCTCCCAAAGAGTCAAGGATTACCAAGAATACTGGCTTCGCACAGCTTGCGGTAAGATAGATGCTGAAAATAAAGTTGTATTTTGAGCATCTGCTCAAAAAACCCTATTAAACAGCTTTTATAGCAGGCTGGAATTAGGTTACAATCTTGTTGAACATGAATACAGATTAGAGGTATACTTTATTTGCAGCTCTGAAGACAGCACTGCAAGAGATTTGGTTCAAGAAAAACCCAATTCCTGTCTTACAAATAGAGGACCTTAGCCTGAATTGACTCCGATGAACAGGTCCGTCAGCTAAGTCTGGGAATGCTCAGATTAAAACTTGGTCATTAGAAAAAACATGAACTAGCTGCTTTTACCTCTCTGTCCAAGCAGGGATTTCATGTTGCCATAATCACTCAAATCGGTACATCCATGTAGAACAGTTTACTTCTGATCCCTGATGTAATTAACCATTACAGTTGAAATATTAATTGTGTCCAGTACTGGAATTGTATCTAGTATAAACAGCATAATTCCTCGCCCCAATGAGACTGGTTAAACTCTCTTCAGTACTTTCAGGTCACAGAGATCATGATTAAGCTTCACCCACCTGGAAAGGTTTTCACAGGGCTTTCAATTCTGAAAAACCCTGCTTCAAAAACCACTTTTTCTACTTCTGGTAGCTTTTCCTGATGTGTACAATCAGCAGCTCCGTCACGCTTCATTTTATCCCTCATTGCTGCTTTGATAGCAGCAAGCCGGTTTTGGGCAGCAGTTCTTCCAGCCGCTCCCAGCTTTGGTTTAGACACTCTGTTTGGAATAGTCTTTTTCTGAAATTGTAAGGAAGTCTTAAGTCACATCTGGAAGCTTCAGATAGAAGCAACTGCACGTGAACATCTACGCAGCTGCTGGCCACATGTAGAGACAGCAAAAGGCACGCTGGAGACAAGGTCTCTGTTCATCTCCAGAATGTCTTGTACTGCCATTCAGCTGTTAAAGTTAGTCATGACAATATTAAGGATTTTTCCTATTAAGTCTGCAGTTCAGAAATAATCAGTACATTTTTTTTCCTAGCAACGTCAGTTAACATGTTTTAAAACAGTGGGATACAGGGACTCCTAGCGGCAGGGAGATTAAGTAACCGCAGGACGGACACCAGTCAGCCGGTGAAGTCTCTCCTGGCATTCATTTTTTCAAAGGAAGTTTTGTCTCTCGTACCATCTGTAGGGTTCTGACATTTATGGACAGCTCACACAGACTCCATTCCTTCCAGTTTCCTGTGCCTGGAGTTTCTTATCGACCTCCATATCATTTTTAAGAGTAGTTTAGTCGTCTCAAGGAACTGGATGGAGTTTAGGCAATGGGAACATGACTTGATATTCAGTTGCTAGAAGCAATTATATATTCCAAACCAAAGAGTATGTAAAATAGCTTACAATAAAGCTTACTTTCCAATAAGCAATAACTGATTTTGGATAGTGTCGGAACCATTCGTGCTTAGAGAATGAGTAGTATAACGCTACCCATGGTACTGTATTAATGGGACACCGTTCTAATTCAGCACTCGTGGCTCAAAACTGGCAGTCACTGCCAAATTCCTGTGTGGTTTCCTTTTCAGTTAAGTCAGTGCCAGCCCCAGTGGCCCACAGAAAGTGTTCTACATCTGGAGGGCAAATTTCTATCCTAAATTTAACCGACTTGCCTTACTAGCAAAGAATCCAGTGACTCCAAAAGAGTAATTGTTAATTCTCAGTTCTAATCTTCCTAGCCAAAAGAGGCAACTATCACTACAAACACCAACTAATATAAGTACACTTGGGAGACGCAAGGGAGAAGGCTGCATCTGGAGAGGAATTTCACTGAATGTTTAAACATTAACGTCTAAAGAAGCCAGATGAGTAGGGCTTTAGAAGGAACTTCCATTTAAGACGAGTATTCATTCCTGCAGTAGCAGCTTACTAGTTATCTTCAATATCTCAACACGCTGTTGCATCTCGATGCCTTAGGAGACACGCTTTAGGGGCTAGTCATACCTTGACAATTGCTTTGCTTGGGACATCAAGTGGTTGCCACTCATTGTCTTGAAGCTTCTTCAGATTATCAAATTTTTTATTCACATCTTCTATCTATTGGAAATGCCACAAAAGTCCAGGTTTAATTGCAAGACTTCTCAGATTCACAATAGAACAGTGTTTCATAAAGTCAGGTATGAAATTTAAGCAGTTATGCATTTAAGTACTTTTGCTTTAAATACAGAAGCAAATTAAACCACCAACCAGTATTAAGTACCAGATGTTCTCTTACAGTTGACATGAAGGTTACGCTAACATACACAAGCTTCAGATGAGATGACAAGACCAGTATCATTTCTGTAGTGTAAAGACTAGCCAGGGAAGTATAGAATCGTTCAGTACGATCTAACGTCTTAAATGAAGGAGCTGGTTTACAACCTGTTCTTGTGCTGAACTTTGGCAATGGTCGCATTTAAGGAATGCAAAAGATCACATTGCATAATCGTTTTTACACCAAACAACCACGAGTCTTCCATTATGTAGGAAACATGTCATGCAAGCTTGTTTGCTCTTTTAAACTGCTGGCCTGATCAGCTTCCTGATGCAGTTTGTGCTTGTTCGCAACATCCTGTGACTAGAGACAAACCAGCTCTGCAGCGTTACCTCCTCCCTGACTGACAATGCAACAGCCTTGTTCTCCTTAGGCTTTGTAATGGAGACACTTGCCTCATTTGCTAGTAAGGCCATGCAAGGCTTATGTACAGCAGACCAGTCACTGAAGTGACACGTCCTTTACATCCTCCCTGAAACTCAAGAGGACACAAACAAAAAACAAATGCAAATAGGGACAGAGTTAGCAATTCTGTTACTCCAAGTTTATCTAAGGGAAAAGGTGGGGATGCTCAGGAGAAACTTGAGCCTGCTCCCAGATGCATAGTAAGCATAGGTAAATCCTGTTACTCAAGTTACAGGTTCTAGCAAAGTTCCCCTCAAATATCTCTGATGTATAAGCAGATCAAACCCTTATGCTTTCTGGAGGGATTTAAAGACCTACAGCTAGGAACTTCACAATAAATCCATCTTTACATTTGATTTAACTAGTTACAAGTTTCTTTGAGGAATGCTGATTTACAAATGCTGTCAAAGGCTATTTTGATCTTTTAGAATATTGTATTTCATTCTGAAACCAATGGAAGCCTCAAAAGAGAAAAAGAGATGAAGGTTTTCTACCACCTAAGCTCGCCCCTAAATGAAGTTATTGTAGTTTCTGCATTATGCTCAGACTCAAGCATGGAACCCCTGCTTTTCAGGTGAGCTCCAGGATTTTTCCAAAAGCTCCTAGCTTTTGGTCCAGGTAGACATTGTGACTGTGTCCTCACTCCAAACCAGGCTAAGACTTGGCTACATGCCCTCATTCCAGAGAAAATCAAGATAGGCCACAAGAAGACACAACAGATGAATAGGTCCATGAATTATAAATCGTAGTATACCAGCTGGTACTTTTCACCATTATAAAGTGTTAAATAAGGACCTGCATTTTTTACATAAAAAACCCAAACCACCACAAAAACCCAGAATCTGAATATTCAAAAAAAAAAAAGTTTCAATCCATTGCTTGTAAATAACCCTATCAACTTTATACTAGTAGGTTAACATCCGAGTACCTACCTGAAAATTAACCATGTCCCAAAATCCATCTAAGTCCGTACATGTTGTTTCTTTTTCACCCCGTTTAAATTCACAATTATCCACCAGTCCTTCAAACTGTTTAAACCTTTCTGCTATGAGCAGCCTTGTCTGACCAATTGTGGTGCGAATAAGATCTTTAGCTGATAGCAACAAGAAAACAAGAAAGTCTGTCTTAAAATAATCCATCATTTCACAATTGATTTAAATAAGTCTTTGAAAAATCTGGAATTTATTTCTTATTTGCACTAACTTCACCAGTTGCAGACCTGCAATACAATTCAGATGGAGCACACATAGCCATTGAACTGCCCTAAACTTGCTTCTTTCAAAAAAAAAAAATAAATGTTTAAGTTACGCATTGACAAGTCATCTTCATTTTCCCAGGTAAGGACACTTGTTCTATGTTAAAGCCTAATTTTATTTTTAAAAATCAGCTTGCCTAAAGTTCATACATTTAAATATATTTAAAACTCATAACAGAAAAGCTGTTTCCATATGCACTTTGTTCACTTTGTGTCAACCACTAGCATGTCAAGTACTACACTTAAGTTTTAGTATTAGGAGATAAAGCCTGCCTTTTTGTCTTGAGGCAGATACAACCCTAAACTTTATCTAATACAGCTTTTACCAAGTGCTGTAGACCGTGCTATTTTGCAAATATATTCAGATATGCATACTTCCCTCTGTCCCCTTCAGTTGCCATAACGCTCCTTCTAATGCCTATTACAGTTTAGTCTTACCATCCTCTGGAATGTCCAGCTCAAATTTTCCATCCCACTGGAGGCACTGAGACATCAGCCTCTCTGTCTCAGACCGAAGAATGTTTCTAAAAATAAAGGGATATTGAAAAAAAAAAAAATAAATTAGGTTTTGGAGAATTTTCTAACTGCTGTCACTACTTGTGACTGTTAATGGTTGCTATCCTTTGGTTTTCAGCGAAGCTACACTGTCTTTGAGCAGAAGCCATTAGACTGATTTAGTTTGACTGACTCGGGTGCAATTTCTTTTGTACTACTTTCAAGCTTGTGTTCCTTAGGACAAAGTGTTAGTCTCCAGAATTTTATATTCTTTACTTCCACTAGCAATACGAAAAGGGAGATGGGAATGTGTGCCTACTCAGGTCACTGCTGACAGACACCAGCCGCCATAAGCTAATCTTTACAAAATGTCTCGTTACTCATGTTAAGGACCTCAGACCGGACAACAGGGAAGCGAAACAACTGAACACAAACCTGAAATAGGGCACGTCACGCTCTTGCTCTCTTACGTCATCTGACGTCATTTCAAGCGCAGTTCTATCGGTAGAGGCAGGAATTGTTTCATTTAATCTCTCAGTGGAACTTTTCTCATCTGATTCACTTGCTGAAAAATATGAAAAGCATTTGTTCAGAATCTGATGAAAAATCAGAACATTAGAACAGTGAACTAAATGTGAACATACCTTTTTCTCCTTTCAAACTTGCAGCGATTTGCTGTTCTTGAATGCCTTTACTGGCAGGTGAAATTTGACTTTTAAAGTTAGGCTCTTGTGCCTTAGTTTCACTGGATTTTTCAACTATATTACTGGAAACGACAACAAAAAAGTACATTTAGAGTTAAGACTCACATCAAGTATGTCCAGATACACAGAAATGCCCCATTGGCAGGCTATCTTACATTCAACACTAGAGAAGGCAAGCAATTCCTATTAAAATTAATAAACCTGTGTATAGACGTATATGGCACAAGTCCCTGATATCTGGAGGAGGAGTTCCTTTACAGCATAGGCGGGATTATAGATTATATAGCTTTCTTTGCTGTTGTATTAAGTCCACATTTGATTAAGCAACAGCAGCAACCATGATGATGATCAGGCATTTCAACAACACAAGAGTTTGTTACACAGGCAATCTCTCCATAGAAAGCTGATGTATTCTGTGGCATCACAGAGAAGTTCAAGAAGTTCACTTGCATTTTAGGCCATTAGAAGAAAGAACCTTACACAGGAGATTTTGAAAAATCCCAGAAGGCATCAGGTGTCAAAAATGCATTTGCCCTAGAAGGAGTCATGGGTGTAACTTTGTAGGTTGCTAATCCACTTAATGGCTGAAACACAAAGTTTTGAGGTGCAAAAGAGTGTGTTCTGGGTCTCCCTGGAGCAGAATTATTTTTGTTTTCCACTGAGGTCTGTTCCTGTTGAAGTTCTACTGACACTGAATGTGTAGAATCAGCTGCAGAATCTTTCATCGCTGGATCCAGTTGAGCATTTTTATCCACTTCATGTTTAGCAGGAATTACCTATAACAGCACAAACAAAGTGAACACTACATTATCAAGTCAATAAAATGTTTACTACAGGCGTGGGCTGAATTAGAACATGACTGAAAGCCATCAGGAAGGGAATAGGTTCAGGTAAGTCCCTTTCTACATACAATAGCATACGTGTACAGAAGTCATGATTTACCAATAAGGCCAACTGGTTTTGATGCCTGTGAATCATTCTAGCAACAGGGATAGCACTTCACCACAAGGAATGCAGCGATCCAATGAAGGGCCTAAAGTAGCAGAACACTGTGTCTACCAAAACAGTAACTAAAATTAGCAAACACTTACTTCCACTGCTAGGAAAAAAAAAATGCTTTAAGGTGATCAGCTCCTCCAAAGCAGAACTGCTGGCTCCAAAACCAACTAGGCCTGTTGAATAATCACAGTTTATACACATACTCTAATCCGAAGACCAAAGAACAAGCTAAAATAAGCTGATAGCTGAGGAATGCAGCCCAGGACAAGTGCAGTTAGCACCACAGATTGTCATTAAAAGAGGACAAAAAGTTAACAGGTTGAATTCACATTCCTATGAGATGAGCAACCAGATAGTCATACAGAACACATTTCTGACATACCTATATTAAGATACTGTTAGCTCAAACCAGCCAGAGGAGCTTAGATTGTTTTTCAAGCAAATATGCATCTTCAAGCCACTGCAAGCTTTGTCACACTTTAGATACCCCTGCTTGGAATGTAAGCCTTGAATTCAACTTTTAACACACTTCTGGTAGTGAGATGACTGAGGCCACAGCAAGAGTTTACCAACTGGCAGCACAAAGCAACTCCTGCTTGTGAAGAGGTACTTACCTGAGCAAAGATCTAAGTGCCACTTACCTCCCCTGTCAGTGTTTGTGCATAATTGCACCCGTTTCAAGACAATACTAGAGCACACCTGCAGTTATGGAAATGGGAGTGGAGATGGGAGGCGTGAAGGAGACATGAGGTGAGAGGGAATGGTGGAGCGCCAAGAAGGAGAAAAATAATTGATGGTTCTCGCACGGGACTGTCAGCACATAAACGCATATGCATATTGTTTGGGAACCTGGGTTAGAGGGCTACAATGACTTCACATACTGCTGTCTCTATGTAGAGGCAGAAAAGCTGTGTTAGAGCAGCGACACCGAGAACCCGTGACTGCCTTTAATTATATGTCTACCTTGCAGAGAGTAACATTTCCAGCCTTATTTTTTCATGGTTCAAAACCTAAAAACGCATTTATTTCATAGAAACATAGAATCGTTTAGGTTGGGAAAGACTTTTAAGATCATTGAGTCCAACCATTAACCTAGCACTGCCAAGTCCATCACTAAACCATGTCCTTAAGTGCCACATCTACATGTCTTTTAAATACCTCCACGGATAGCGACTCAACCACTTCCCTGTTCTAATGCTTGACAACCCTTTTCCCTGAAGAAATTTTTCCTAACATCCAATCTAAACTTCCCCTGACACAAATCGAGGCTGTTTCCCTCTTGTCCTACCACTTGTCACTTGGGAAGAGACTGACCCCCACCTTACTACAACCTCCTTTCAGGTAGCTGTAGAGAGTGATAAGGTCTCACCTCAGCCTCCTCTGCTAAACAACCCCAGTTCCCTCAGCCGCTCCTCATGAGACTCATGCTCTAGAACTTTCATCAGCTTTGCTGCCCTTCTCTGGACACGCTCCAGCACCTTGATGTCCTTCTTGTAGTGGGGGGCTCAAAACTGAGCACGCTATTGGAGATGCTACCTCACCAGTGCCCAGTACAGGGGCACGATCACTGCCCTGCTCCTGCTGGCCATGCTATTTCTGATACAAGCCAGGATGCTGTTGGCCTTCTTGGCCACCTGGGCACACTGCCACCTGTTGACCAAAACCCCCAGGTCCTTTTCTGCCAGGCAGCTTTCCAGCCACTCTTCCCCAAGTCTGTAGCGTTGCATGGGGTTGTTTTGACCCAAGGGCAGGACCTGGCACTTGGCCTTGTTGAACCTCATACAATTGGCCTCGGCCCTTCGATCCAGCCTGTCCAGATCCCTCTGCAGAGCCTTCCTGCCCTCAAGCAGATCAACACTCCCACCCAGCCTGGTGTCATCTGCAAACTTACTGAGAGTGCACTCAATACCCTTGTCCAGGTCATTGATAAAGATATCAAACAGTCCTGGCCCCAATACTGAGCCCTGGGGAACACCGCTTGTGACCGGCCACCAACTGGATTGAACTCCATTCACCATAACTCTTTGGGCCCAACCAGCCAGCCAGTTTTTTGGCCAGCAAAGAGTGTACCCATCCAAGCCACAAGCAGCCAGTTTCTCCAGGAGCATGCTGTGGGGAATGGTGTCAAAGGCTTTACAAAAGTCTAGGTAGACAACATCCACAGCCTTTCCCTCATCCAGTAACCGGGTCACCTTGTCACTTTTTAAGCTCCTACAGTCTCATAGCCTTACCTTCGCATAAAACGGATACATTAAGAGTGTGTTTCAAAAAGGAATGAACTGCACAAAATTTACAAATGTCAGATAAAACCAGCAAAGCAGACCTTTTTTTGACTAGTTAAAACACCAGACATGAGGTATGTCATATAAGAACTTCTCATCTAATTTAAATCATCGTCCAGATCTTGATTAGTAATCAAGTCATCCATATAAGCACACTACATTGGATCTTAATTTTAAAAACATGGCAATATAAATACATAGAGCTTCTTCCCAAAATTTAGCTTATTAGTGAACTTCTTACTACTTCTTTGCTTGAACACAGTACATTTGAGCTACAATTACACTGCTATTGGCTCTTAAATCAGTTTTACAGCTTTTCCATTTCAAATATTAGATCACCTACCTCCGTGATGTCAGGTTTGACTGATTTCTTCTGCTTTCCTACATTTGCTGTCTTTCTCTGTGACTGGTTACCTAGAATGAGAGAAACTCCCAAAGATCAAAAACGCATCCGATTAAGTTGATCTTTCACCAAAAGTTTGCCGTAAAAGTCCAGTGGTTAGAGACAGGGAGAGATTGTTTTGTTTCTTGAGTAGGAGGTGGCTAGGAGTCAGACACGTAATTGCAAAAGTTCATTCAAAAGAAAACCTGGCCTAGGATTTAACAGCCTATTAAGAGATGTATCACCAAGAAAGGAAACAGATTCATTAAGTCATTAGTCTTTAGATGTTGTCATATACTAAAAATAAAAATCACCTTATTTCCTTAAAGGCTGAAGAGATAGCGTCAAGCCAATTTGAGTTCAGATTTTTCATCTCTATATGGCATAGCATTTCTACGGGCGAGTTGAAACCAATACTAACACAGCTGTGCTTTCAGCCTAGGGGTTCAATTCTGTCATATATAATACAAGGGACGCTGCAAAACATTCTAGAAAATAGCCTGAGAACTGGAACTTACACTAAACATTTCCCCTTCGGTAATCATCATGTTCCCCTATTCTAGTAAACAGACAAACATGGATGAAGAGAAATTCCTGACCTGAAGAACACAGCTCTCATCTCTTCCAGAGGTATCTGTTCCTGATCACAGACTTAATAATCATATGCCCTTAAACAGTGACACAACAAACTGGCAAATTTTTACCAGTTCTGGTTTTGTTCTTTCAGTTTATAATTGCCATATGGATTTGATGCTCCACACCGACGGATTTTATGGGAAACTGTCCAATGTTGGTTTCAACATCTTGATTTAAATATGGCAATAGAGTTCCAGATAAGAGCCTAAGTGATACAGTATTTAATCCTTTTCTTACATGACAATTTGGCATGGCTTACATACAGTCTATCTATTCGAAGGAGATAGTTACGCACCAGAATGCAGTGTGCTAAGACAGTTCAGAAGAAGCTGACATGTATCTCTATAGCACAAACACAGTGCCTGAGATACGAGCAAGATCCTAAAGACAACAGAGCTGCCTTGGTATATCATTTGACAATGAGTCAATTTGACAATGAGTCTAACAGCAGCCTATAAATGTACACATGTTGTTTCCAGTGCTTGCTTACCCAGCCCTCGATGGTATCTCTTTACAGCACACTATTCCAAATACTTATCAGGCTTGAGCTACACAAGCACGACTACATTCACTGCCTCACTTACCAGCAGCAGCTGTTGTTTTCAGCATCTGCCTAGCTGCAGAGGAGGCCGCTCTGGTGATTCTTATGTTTGAGGTTGTCTGGACTACGGTCTGCAACACTGTAAGACATGGCAATTCCAGAGATTTCAAAGCTTAATAAGAAGGTGCATTCAGGTAACGTAATTGAACGTTTACGTTTTGTAGAAATCAGAAGAGTGCACTAGCAATTATTAGTTGCATTAGTTTGCTAGAAACAACGGCGGGGTGGGGATGTCAGTTCAGTGCAAGCAGCGCTAAACATGGACAGCACAGCTCAGCCTTGACATCAAGGCAATGCTCTGAAGGATCTTGATTGAAGATGTTTTTGTTGTACAGCAGTACCTCCAGGACCATCAAGGTACCAGTGTGCTCAATGCCATGTACAAAGCTTAAGGAACCCTTCTCAATGTTCCCTGCCATCAGAGTCAACATTATCCCCATTTATACAGATGAAGCTTTCTAGAGTAATAACTTGCCGTGGTTATTTGCATAGCTGGAAGCTTAAGCAAACCATCCATGTAACAAAGTGATGTCCTGGTCATTATATGAAAGTATTCTAACGTCTGAATTTAATGTAATCTAACAAAGTATCCTTAAGATGGATTGCCCCTGAAATATTTCATAAAATATGACAAGTTCATGCCCTGTATTGCCCACCTTAATAATTTTCATCTTTGTATTTTAGTACCATTTTAATATCCTTCAAAAATGATTGCATTCTCCTGCACAGAAAAACTTAACAGGAGCTCTTTATTTCATACCTTCCCTTTCTGAAATCTGGAGCTGCCTGAATCTACCTGCCTGAAATCTGGAGCCCCACTTGGTTACCGTTAATGTTATTTGTGCTTTTAATGTCAAGCTGCAATCCTGTGGAAGTCAGAATGACAAGTTGGGAAAAAAGTTACTAGAGAAATAACTATAGCATTTGATTTATCCAACCCCTCACTTCCCTAACATTTTTATACTAGTGTTTTAAGTACATAGAACACATATTCTTGATTCAACAAAAAAGGAATAATCAAGTCTGGTGGATGACAAGTTTTCAAAAATTAAACGTTTTAATTGTTATATCAAACACTGATAATAGATCTTTACAGTATTTACTGAAAGCATTACTGAAATTTATTTAAAAAGGTCTGCTGCTTGCTGATTTAATTAAATTAGCGATGTGAAACTCATTTCACTCTGAATTACTGAGTATCTTGCATTAACGTCAATATTCCACCACAGCCTTATCTACTTCAGGCATGAACACCACTGTGCTATCGGGAAGAACTTCTAATCAAAAGTCTTCTACTCCCTTGGCATGGGTTGAGTTTTTTTGTTGTTTTTTTCTTAAGAAATGAATGTAATTGTCACATAGAAAGCGACAGATACAGAAGGGGCTGTTGTAAAATATGAAAACGTACGATTGTACTTGTCATTTATTGAAAACAACAATCACACATTTACTCAGTTGCACTAGCGTGCATCAGAAGTTTGGGCTCCTATCTCCAACATTATATGCTAATGTGCTTTACCAGTAGGCTATCCTTTTCCAAACTTTTTTCAATGCAGAGTTACACAAGCACTTTCATTTAGAGCCAGCAGACAACAGTGTATCTGCTGTACAGATGGAAGAAAGACTTCAATGAAAGTATTTACAGCTCAATCAATCAGCTTTTTTCCAGGCTACCCACAATACCAAGGAAAATTCATATTTTACTTATGTCAGCTATTCTTCATCTTTCCAGGTGAAGTCGCTTGCTCTGCTGTAACAGCAGCAGCTACTACACGTGATATTCTTCTTGGAGACAAACAGAAGGCTCTGCACAGCTCCAGATGCTAAGGCAGCTAGCAGTCACGCAATTCTGCCTACTGACCTTTTAATCTTCCCTCTCCTAGGGTAAACAATCAGCAGCCAGGGCAGCATTAAGTATCCTGCATTCCACTTCCCCCAGCCTATAGAGGCAACAAGTATGCGATACCTAAAGCCACACGCTTGACAATCTCCCAGGTGCTGCCCTTGTCATAGTTGGTAGGAATGGCCGTCCTGAAAACTCCTCCTTGTTTCCTACACCCAAAAATGTACTGTAGATCTCTCCCAAAGATGTTCTTGGCCTCCCTCCCATAATCCCACAACTACTGACTCAGGAAAAAACCAAATCAACAAACCAAAAACCCCCAAAAAACAGTAGTGTCCGTTCAGATTGAGATATAGGGATCATACTACTTTCATACCTTTCTCTTTTTCAGCCACTTTGTCTGTACTCATCTGTTTACGTCCTGCTTGTGCAGAGCGTACACTACGCCCATTGGCACAGACCTGTCAGAGAAGATAATTTTTTGTCAAGTACCAGATTTCCAGAAATGAAGCAGACATTTCTTTCCTCGTTTTTCTATCCTAGGCTCCAGTAAAACAACTGGTCAAATAATTTGGCACAATTTCTCTATATATTTTAAAGCTCTCTAAGGATGACTTAAAATAGCTCATTTTAGACATGTGTTAACATGCATTATTCAGCTAATTAAGAATGTCAGAAAAAGAATAAAGAAATATTTAAGAAACAGTTGCAGTTTACTATGAAACTAGATGCCAATTACTGCTGTATCTTAGTACATGTTACATGTTTTAAAAACCAGTTTTCAGAAAAAAAAAAATCCATATTAACTCAGCTGTCCCTTTGTAAAGTTATGACTGGAAGTCCTTCAAATGCATTCAACTTTTGTAAGGCAGGATTGCTAGATGAAAAAAAAAGCTTCTTTTACAGATTACTGCTGGTGAAAGTCCTCAGAAAAACTTTTTTTTTTTTTTTTACACCAGTAACAGCAGAAAGGACTACCAAGATTCACAGTAAAAATATACCAACACTGAAGTGATTTTGACTTTGAATGCTGCTCTGAGCAGTCAAGATTAATCATGGGTGATACCTACAGTAAATGCATCTCAACAAAATACATCTCCATTTATAAGGCTTTGAGGAAAAATTAGACAGAAATTTGCACAAATGCTATATGCCAACTTTGACTTTTAGCCACTGGTTTTACCCACTTACAATACCGAGTAGAGTATGGAAAACACAAGGCAAAAAACCTCTTGCTGATAAAATTCCCCAACAAAATAAAACAGACAGCTCCATGTCCGGCATGTTGAAAAACGAAAATTTAGCAATGGTGGTCTGGCATGTGAGAGGAAACATTTTACAATTTTTTTAAAGCTTAAATATAATTTCAACTTGATTAAATTAAGATGCCAAATTAGCAAAATAATACTTATTTCAACAGTTACGTCCACCAGATCTGTCACTGTATAGACTCCAAGAAGTCAAACTATTATCACAGCTGGGCTAACTCAAGCCCTCATCTTTAAACAGGTAGATAAATAAGGTGGCACGTAATTTAATAGGCAAGAATATTTTTAAGTTCGACTTTAAAGACAAGTGTTCTTTCCTACTGTTACAACTTTTTAAGAATGCAGTCAAATTGCTAGGTTGCCTGCAACTTTTTGATGCTAAAATGTGATCTAGGAGAAGAATGAACTGACTTTTTGTAACCTGCATTCATGACAAACCGCCAGCATTTGAGAGAGATTCACTGGTTCTGCAAGCCAAACCCAACGTGTATCATTTCAGTCTCACCTCTTACTTGCAGTCCCTTGCTGACTACGATATTTCGTGTTGAAAAAGAAGTGCACTGGAAGATCAGCGTACTTTTCTGTGTTCGTACTGACCTAATCAAACTCTCTGTAGTTCGGTTCAGCACAATGCGGTCTATCAGCTTGCTGAAAGCTTTTCTGACCTAATTTGTCTTTCTTGCCAGGAAAACCTCCTCAGAGACAGCACTCAACATGTAAGCATACAACTCCGAGTTACGGTCTGAAGGATAATTGCATCCTTTCCTCTAAATTTATTTTCTGAAGTTTATATATAAAACAAACCGTAGAGTGCTTAGGTGCAGTTGTAGAGTGCTTAGGTGCAGTTGGCATCATGTTTTTTTCTTCTTGGTTCTTGGCCTTTGATCGAGTAATCCTCCCAGAGAGAGCAGGCGCTGCCTGGAAACATCCCCGAGGAAACAAGAGTTAACACACTCCTTTTCCCCCCATCGCTGTTAGAGTGGGCAAGAAGCTTAAGTGTGAAAAGCAACATGCCCAGGCACTCAAGAGTCAAAATGGGTCAAGTGTGTAATTTGAAAAACTTTCAGAGTCAGGTGGACTAAATAGGAACAATTACCAGTTCTAAAATAACTTAGCTGTTCCATTTGTGGATGAGCCATTCCAGTTTTTAAACTGAGAACAGAGTCATGAATACAAAAATCAAGATATCGCTTGCACTATTTCCTGCTTTGTTTTAAAAAACTGAGCCAAAATACTCCCTGATTGTTCTTATGATAAAAAAGTATGAAGTATTTACAAAATAAACTGGTTATTCAGCATAACATACACATAATTTTGTATACAAATAGAAATCTTAATACACTTCATATACTGCATTTAGATATTTAATACTCCTTTTATTACCTTCTCTCTTGGCTTCACTATCACTGGATCTTCAGGTCCAAGTGAAAGAAATCCCGGTGCTGCTGGTTTATATAACCCAACTTTAAACACACCCTTTTTTGCTTTCTCTCTCTGCTCTCTCAGTTTTCGAAGTTCCTTTTCTTCTTTATAGCGCTGGAGCATTTCCTTGCGTTCATTAACCCTACTGGTGGCTGCATTTGTAGATTGTTCTGAAGCAAAGATGGAAGACAAACATGTTATAAAATCTTGAAGATATTTCTCAGCCAACAATAAGCAAGTCAGAAAATTTCAAAAAACTCTTCCAAGAAAGAAGAGGAACATACTAAGTCAAAAAGCAGAAGACTGAAATCTGTGCTTGCAAATTTCAATTAAAGCCTTATAATGCAAATACATGTGATCTATTAGCTTGCTAAAAATTAAAGTATCGTAATAAAATCTTAAAATAAAATTAAAGCATCTTAATTGCTTTACCTCCTCCTACTAAAAAGAGTATTCAATGGTAAATTTCGACTAGCAAATACAACCTCTCCAAGTCTGCACCTGAAGGACACTGTAAATTCATATCCATTTTACAGTGTACAGGCTGTTCCTGCAAGGTTACCCATATTAAAGTTAACACTTTAACTACTTATTTAGTTTATTTGCATCAGTTTCTTTATTCAAACACTTGTAAAGTCATTGAAAGCTGTAGTTTAGGTCAGCTTTTGATACCAAAGTCTGCCCCAAGCTGAGAATAAACGAGGCAGAAGTTACATGACAGAATAAAACCTTAAGATGAGGTGAAACTTGAATTACTATCTGAAACATTAGTAACTACTTAAAGTTAAAATGTCATGAAGATAATGAAGATATAAATTTCTTAAATTTCATGTTTGACATGATTATATAGGGATTGCACTCCTTCCTCCAATAATCTTCTGCTATCAAAATACTAAAGGTGAAAATATTTCTAAAGAAATCTGTTAACATTTTTTAAGATTAAATTAATTCCCTAGGCCATAAGAATCCAGCAGAGCCTGGAAGGCAGAATTCAGTACATCTGCAGGCCCTGTTTTCTGGGAATAAAGAGAAGTCATCAAAAACCAGCAATTTAAAAAATAAAATTATACCATGCATTTACCCATTTATAATTACATACGCCCAATTATAATATATAATTACCCATTTCTAAGCATACTGCAAGCACATGACAGACACCAGTTATATGTCAGACAAGATTTTTCATTTAGGGTTTTTCACTTCTTGAACGGCAAAGCAATCATTAAGAGACTTCCCATTGAATATTAATAGCAAAATGCATTCATCCTTCGGCTGCTGCAGACAAATCAGAGCAAAGCCTCATTCATACCACTGGAGCAGTGAGGAGGATAAAGTTGTATTAAAACTTTTATTTTCTTTATTTTCTTAACCATTAGAAGAACTGGTAGTAGTCATGTTTTTTTAAATCAAACCTTTTTTCCAAATTAAAACATTGACCACAATTAGGTTCCTGTGATGTTACTAAATCTACTTAAAGACGTTTTTAACAATGTAAAAAAAAGCTTTGTAACAAGTCTTTACTTACTCTGTTTTACACTGCTGTTCTTTTGAGAGCACATTTCACTCGTCTCGTTTAGCTGAGAAATCCCCCTCTCTTTTGAGAGCTGAACATTGACATCTGCCAATCCAAACTGTCTGCCCTTTTCAAACAACTTGTGCCTGTTCTCCTTTTGAAGCATCGATTTTCTGCGAGCAACTTTTGTTCTGAGGGTTTCTGTACTCAAATCCTTTTTGTATCGACTGGCAAACTGGGAGGTAGCAGCCATCTTGATGACCCTAGACAAAAATCATCATGAGTGGGAAAAGAGCTGTCATCTTTTGTTTTGCCCTTTTCATGAGGTTTTACATGTTCCTAACAGAAAGCCCTAGATTCTTCATTTCTGTATGTGTAGCAGAGAAAACGCAAGTGACAATTTCAGTAATGAGACTTCATTCTTTATTTTATGCGTTTAAGAGGGTAGTTTGTTAAGCAGGTAACAAATCTGACACAGAATTAGTAGGGGACGCTGTGTCACTGCCAGGGATTGTCCTGCTGATGTTTTCAACACAGATGTTTTTCACGTTAAGGAGACAAGCAAGTTAATGACAAGGTTGCAGGACAATACTTGGAAGCAACGTTGCCATTGAGCATTTAGATTATACCCTATCCGATGGCAAGGCATTTTTGTCATGCATCAGAGTACTTGGCACCATTTCCCAACCAAGTTTCCAGGATGCAACCGCAATACAATAGCGTTTATTTCAAGCAGGATTTCTCCCTGCTTTTTTAACCTGAGGAAGACTTGATGCAAACATCAGTTGATCTGCACAAGTTGTGCTAACAGCAATATAAAAAGCTCCATCCCCTGCATCCCGCTGAAGCCTGTCTTGTCGAGGGTTTTCACGCTTTCTTTCTGGAGAGAGGTCAGGATCAGTTCTTGCAGTTGGCCTTACTCTGTCTGCCACCTCCACCAGGGCCTTTAGGAAATCTCATCTTCCATTACTTACAGAAAACAGCTTTACAGTAAGGAGGGTGATAGAGCTGAACTAAAGAACCAACAATTACTCATTGGCCAGTAAATTGGTCATTTACCGAGGTTCTTAAATCTCAAGACAGCAAGTTTTGGTCAAGCTAAAGCGATCAGTGAAGGGGACAAAAAGATCAGCCTTGACTACGGGTGGACAGGACTTCTTAAAGTCAATCCCCTCCCTCTCCATTTGCTAGCAAAAGCCAAAAACACCACCAGCAGCCTAACTGAAAAACCCAGATGTCAGAAGAAAAAAAGTACCAAAATAAACAGAAGGACTACGGAAATAAATAAGAATGTACTCTTAAACTGTATATACTTCTGCTAAAAGCAAGCAAGGAGAGAATCTGAGCTATTGTAAAAAGGAATACAGACAAAGTCTGTTCAGATATCATCGCTGCTGGCCGTGGCAGCTCCTTGTGCCCCACTTCATGGCAGCATTCATGTAGCAACTTGCACAGCACCAACAGTACCTGCACAACCACCTGAAAGTGCTTGGAATAGCTACTGGAGGTAACATACAAGTCAGAAATCTAAATGGGTATATTTTGCTTCTTTTTTTCCAAAACATTCAGTGCTGCAGGAGAGCAAAATGGTCAATAGAAGTGTAAATGAGCAAATGGGAATAAAAAGCTAAACATGGCTTAAAGCACTCCGATCAGAGACTGGATCTCTTCCACATAATCCTAGAAAACCTGGTGCATGTCAGTGCCACCTGATTCATGAATATCTTACACTTCTTCCTGCATCTTGCCTTCCAACTTTCAGAAACTGATTAAAGATGCCAGTTGATTAGCAATGATTGCAAATAATCAGACTAACTCTACCGCAGTTCATAGGTCATATTTGCCTTCCTTTACATCTAAGTGATTAAGGAAGGTTAGTTCATGAGCATCTCCAATAATCATCTTTGGACTGATCTTGTTAGTATTTCCCACGTAAAACCATGAAGAAAACAGCTAGTGATAATATATTCCTACTAGCTACCTCCTAGAAGAAGCAGGCTTTTTGAACCCAGCAGCTGAAAATAATTTCTAAAAGCAGCAGCAGCCAAAATCAAGCCTCTACACTCATCCTCTGCGGACTTGCAGGACAAATTTTCTGCGTCTGGGACTCCTTAAACATGCTCTTTACACATACAGCCACTGTCCTTTCAGTGTGCACGCACAACTTTTAATTGAGTGCCTTAATGGATGGTAACATACTCTTATCCACAGGATATATACATTGTTATCTGTCAGGCAAGCTTACAGAAAGCTGCATTTGCCTTAAACAGTGATAAATGCTTAACACATTTAAAAGATTTTTATGCTCTACCTTCTACTTTGAACAATATTTCCCTAGTTACTGTAGCATAAGTCCACTTCAGGCCTTCTCCCATGAAAAAGCCTCAAGAGCAAGTGATCTACCTTTCAGTAAGTAATCCTGCAGCAGAATTCATCTGAAGCTTGAAGAAGGCAAATATAACTTTCACAGAGATACAGAGAGCGCTTCCCACAAAGGTACTACTAACTCATATGCCAGGTCAGCAAAAGCAATGCAACAGATTCCTCATGATCTCTTTGGGCTCATTAAGAATGTATGGCACGCTCAATGCCCTAAAGAGCTCTTTAGCTGCCTCCTTCTCTTTCTGGGTTATGGTTTCTGAGTATTACCTTGTCCAAACAGGAATCCAGAAGATTAATGGGAATGTAAATTGGCATAAATTCAAGTAAAGACTAGCAGCAGGAAAGGAAAGACTTGGGACTAGCTGGCATACGCTACCAAAACTAAAGTTGAAAATTTATCGGATTGATTTTAATTTAAAAAAAAAAAAAAAACAAAAAAAAAACAGTGAGGGAAAAGAACCCCTTTCGACCAGCAACGCCACAAGAGCCAAAGGAGTAACATGGATATGAAAAACATTCAGGTGCACCGGCCGCATTTTCAGCCCGAAGAGCGACAAAGCAGAGCAGGAACCGCAAGCACGGCTATTTTTAAAGAGGGAACCCGGCAAATTTAGGGACCGGGTAAGGTCCTCGATGGTTTCGACGCGGGGCCCCTGGGATCGCGATAAGCCGGACAGCCCCTTCCAGTCCCCTGCCTGCCCCCGCGGCTCTGAAGGGCCGCCATGGCTTTGGCCCCGCCGCCGCCTCGCCCCAGCCTCAAGCCAGCTCACCGGGGGGTACCCGTACCCGTACCCGCCGCCTCCTCAGCCCCCGCAGCGCGGCCCGCCTCAGCTCCCTTTCAAATCTCACCTGGCAACGCTCATTTGCCAGGCCCGGCCCGCCCGCAGGCTCTCATTGGCCCGCTCCCTGCCGACCGTTGATGGGAGGGCCGAAATGGCANTACCCGTACCCGTACCCGCCGCCTCCTCAGCCCCCGCAGCGCGGCCCGCCTCAGCTCACTTTCAAATCTCACCTGGCAACGCTCATTGGCCAGTCCCGGCCCGCCCGCAGGCTCTCATTGGCCCGCTCCCTGCCGACCGTTGATGGGAGGGCCGAAATGGCAGCGCGGGCTGTTTATTGGCCGCCGGTGATCGCCACGCTTGATTTTCATTGGCTGTGCTGAGCATTTCCCCCCTCGCACTTACCGCTCATTGGTGGAGCCTGGGCGGTAAGGTCCGCCCCTCCCGCCGAGGGGGTGCCGCTCTAAGATGGCGGCGCGGGTTTACCTGGCGGTGAGGGCGAGAGGCGGCGCAGGCCGCGGCCCGGGATGCGGCGCCATCACGGGGGCTCGGGGGCAGCGAGCTCCGCACCGCCGTCCCGGCGCGGCCTATGTCTGCACCTCGGTGACTGCGCCGTGCCGCCTCCTGAGGAACTGAAGCTAGGTGTACGCAGGCTTTAAAGGGCCTGGGGTTGGCCGGGGTTTGCAGCCCCTCTGTCCCCCCCTGTGTTTGTATCGTCCCCACCCTGCGGTTTGCTGGGGTGAATTGGGTTTAATGCGAGTCTCATCGGCCCGACGGTTCTGCGTGTGTTCATCATCATCAGCTGCAAAAACGCTAATGAAGAAACCGGCCACTTGGTGGCACTGCAAAAATGTAGACGGCGTTGGGGGGTGTGGGGGGGGGAGAAGTGTTGCCAAACAGGAAACTGCTGAAGCAGGCGTGATGGTATACAGTGGAGGACAACCATACCTTCCCAACAGCCTAAAAATGCGGGACCTCCATGCAGCGTTACAGTAAAATGTCGGTAAATTTTTATAGAAACGCGATTACAGCGGATGAAGACGGCAAGAAGTGGATTAAAGACCATTCAGTCAGCGCAGAGCTGTTTCCCCGCAGTAGCGATCGGTCTTGCGCCATTTGGAAGCAGCTCTGCGCATCATGGATTGTAGCAGTTGGAAAAATGCCACCCGCAGGTTCCCCGTATAGACTGCCAGGGGTTACAGCAAAGGTTGGCAAACATTGACTGTCCACACTAATCCTACAATCATTAATTTGCTATAGGATAATGAAAGATCAGTATAGAGGTTAGTGACTGCTGTCTGGTTCCCCAATGGTACGAAAAAGATCCAATTAAAGAACAGAGCTACGGGAGTTCATATCTGTAGGCTTTGCCCACAGAGTCCAATCCAATGCAGTCCTCAGCATCTGCTGCTTTTTGTTACTCCCCTTTGGCGCCCAAATCGGTGCAATTTGAGGGCATTCAGCAGTTCGACCGTACGATACCAGGATATAGTCCAATGATGTCAGCCATCCTGAACCACAAGTTTTAGGGAAAAGAGTTTAGGAGTGTCTTCCTTCCAACCAAAAATTGTTTTTTCCTGCGGTATACCTGCATCTGAAGGATTCCTTCATGCTGAAACAATACTTGTTTGCTCCCCAGAGCATCTAGACTGGCGCATTTGCCAATTCCCGCTTGTGGATGTCGAATTTAGGAAGCGTGGCTGCACTACAGCCGGGGCTTTAATCTCGCTAGCTCCAACAACAACATCGGCAAGAACGTGGCAGTACGCCCTTCAAGGCAGACTGGTAACTCGAGTACCTAACTCGTGTCCTTGGCAGGCTGAGGCTCTGCCGTGCACCTGCGCTGGCTGTTACCTGAGCTAGCTAGGTTAAAGCCAGAATGGGTTTCCGTAACACGCCGCAGTGACACCTTCCACTGACAGTATCTAGGTCACCGCAAGGGTCTTGATGTGTTTGAATAAAGCCGTGATTTTTAAGTATCGCAATGTTGCTTTAAGATAAACCGCAGTAATATTTTTTCCCAGCCAAATTCCCGATTGCTGCTGATTTTATTAAGCAGAATAAAGATAATACCATTTAATAGAGATAAACAAGCAATATGAATATATAAACTCATTATCCTGTACAGATACTATACATGCCTGAAAGATTAACTGTCTCATGCAGTCCTGATGATTTTATGATCATACGCCTACATGTTAGCCACTGAAGTTTTGAGAACCCATTCAAATTTATCTGTTTCTTGACAATAAAACTGTTGTTATCGGGTACATTTTGTACTGAAGAGATCATTATGTGGAAATGTGCTCACTTGCTCTTTCCACTCTTCATTCGTTCACATGGGCTATTGTTCTTCGTGAGGATAATTCTTCCTACCCTTACATAAATGCACCTTACTGAAGAGCACTATAGAGCATGTAGGGAAACCTGCCTCCAAATTTAGCCCTGAAATAATTACAATTTCTGAATATATTTTTGGTGAAAGTTCAGGCAAACGGAGTGACAAAGCCGTAGCCCACAGCGCCACGTGCTTGCCGCTTGCAGAGTCAAAGAAAAGCCTCTATAGGCGAACTACTGTATGTGGAGCGCGGCACGATGCTGCGGAGGGCACGTAGTAGCCCTCCTGCCAAATTTAATTGATAGCCGCTTGCTCGAGTGCTGTGCAGCAAAACCATTACGGCACATTGGCTGTTGTTCCCACTTCTGCTTTTCATCTGAAGTGGTCACTAGTTTAAAAACCAGAACAAATTGTAGGAGCAGAAAACAGAAGCTGAATTCCTGTCTTACAACAACTAGGAAACACAGTTAAGCCTTCTGTTGCATTTTCTTGCTCTGTTCTTTGGGTTTCATTTCGTACCTGACTGGGTATTACATTGCACTCTGGCAGCCTGGTAACGAGTAGCTAGATGATCTAGCACATTTGTAAGCTCCCAGCTTTCACTGGAGCCAGTCTAAAATGCCAGCTAGCCATCTTATAATGCAAAGTACAGTTGGAAACAAAGCCCGAGTAGTTTTTCTCTCAGCGTATCTTTACATCCTCTGTTATTTACGGTGCGTTCACACCAAATGTTCCCCGCTGTTACAGATTTCAGTCAAAAAACCCACTCTAGCACTACAGGTGAAAGCATCCTGCAGCTGGCTTTGTCCTCCAAGGCCCAAAGCCACATTCTTAAGGAAATCACATTTGTTTCCAAAGAGACCCAAACCTTGCTGATTTTCTTCCATGGGGAAGATGGGAGTGTGAATTACCCCAAGAAAAATGCTGGATTCAACCATAAGCCACTGCTGGGTTGAGACCAAACCTTTTGTTGTTTCCAGCGGCTTTGGGGTGGGTTCCTTTGGGTGAATTGTACTTTTATCCCCTTTAGCAAAAGCAGATGAAGAAACCACTTCGCGCAGTGGTATTAGATGATGTTGCAGCAGCATGAAGTGGGTTTCTAATTGAGTTAGGCCAGGACCACTGCGTTCTCATCTGAAACGAGCATCCTTTTCCCTTAAGTGAGACTTCTGTTTCTCTATTTTTTTACTTTGGCTTAAAACCTGTATGTATTTTTTCTCAGCATGCATCTCCTTTGTGTCTCCATTGCCCAGAAGCTGAACATCTTGTATAGAAGCTGGATGTAACCGCTGGAGTCAAGTGTTTCATGGCTAAAACAAATACAGAGGCGGTCAGGAACAGCCTGGTTTAGAGAGTTCAACAAGCAAAGCTTTGAGGAATATGACCTGACCGTTAATTAAGATGGAAACAACAAAAGAGCTATAATGACTTGCTTAATCCTGTGTACTGTCAGAGTTAAACTTCTCCAGGTCTCTGGTAAGATAGGACTGGGTTTTTTTATCTGTTGTTTTTTTAATGTTCAAGGATACAGAAATGCAAAAGTGTCAGATGGCCATGTAAGCTAAACAATGTGCCAAATCTTTCTTATATTATCACTAAATGCTCTGGGGGAGCAGGGGGAGAGAGGTTATTTAATCATTAGAAGTCACTTAGCAGCACAGGGCATTCAGCTGTCTTTATCACCTTACGAGAAGATTGGGTCTGGACCGTTGTGGGGCCTTTCTCTGCTATGACAGGACATGTATTTCATTCCCCTTCAAGTCATCTGGCGGTATCTTGCGTGTCAGTGTGTGTCACTGAACTGTGGTACCGTGCTAGTGAATAGGTTGTTTTTCCATGCGCACAAAAAAAAAAAAAAAAA
>VZTL01019213.1:15698-51792 GCA_013400535.1 Scopus umbretta | reverse complement strand
CCCCCCCCCGCCAAGTCTAGACCAGGCATAATTACGTTCGTGTGTATGTGTAGACTTGGGTGTTGCCGCTTTGCAGCCCAGCGAGCAATTTGAAGTTCTTGGGGCAGTTTAAGACCAAAATTTCTTGTAGCATCAAAGGCAGCAGCTATCCCTCCGCATCTAGGTAGGTGAAAGAATTTTCGGTTGTATCTAAACTTCAAAGGCTAACTCACGGCTTGTGCCTGTGGTTTGGCTTTCTGCACTGTGTCGTGCTGCAGGCTGTATTTTAAAACAAGAGTTTGGACACCGGGTTCAAACAGGACCTGCTGTGTATTGGGTGATCGTAGCTGGTGTTGAATTGGGGTCTGTGTTCACCGGCTCACGTGCTTCCAGAGGCAGCCTGGTTTCCTTTTGATTTATAAAGCTCTTCATCGAGGGCTTTGCTCTGAACTCTGCCTCACCTAAGTCTTCATGGCAAAGCGTAAAAATCCTTTCCATCATGAAGCCTCCGCTCTGGCGTTGGGGCTGCGGTCTTAACGTATTGGTGTCTTCAAAGCTTTTGTGCTTCCTGCTATCCCGACTCCTGAGGTTGAGAGAAGCTCCCTGTAAACAGGTATGCAGAGCTGCCCCTTCTCCTCCTGCTGCTGGGTTGCTCTGGTATTGCTTTGGTTGCTTTGCTATGGCTGCCTGTCACGCTGACTGCCACTTTTCTCATTCCTGTGCCTTCCTGACGGCCTGCACGTGTCCCTGTCCTGGGGAGCGGAGGGCTGTCCCTGCGCAGGGTGCCACTGCTGAACAGTCAGGGTGTGCAAGGTATGGTGGCTTGAGATAAGTGTCAGGGACTTGGTAAGCGACCACTAAAAGAAAAAGAAAGCAAACAAACAAACAAAAATAAACCACCCCCACCCCCTCCCCAAACCTTTAAGGATAGCCTGTCCTCTGGAAATGGGTTTCTAGACCTTGGTTTAAGCATCAGGGCACCAAAGCTTGCCATCAAGTGTGGGACAGACTGTTGGTTTCTCATTTTTTTCCCCATTTAATTTCCTTTCTAAAGAAGGATGGTACTCTACCATCACTTTTTTTAATGAGGTGACTTGGTCTTAATAAACACATGAATGAAGTGATGCAGAGAGCGCTTGTTTATGCGTCTGAAACCTAAGTAAATCTGCTATCACTTCTGAAATTTGGGCTGTGGGAGGGTTGCTGATAGCAGTGAGTCCATCCTCCATGGTGTTAAGAAAAGAATCCCTGTATTTCTCTTAGAATGCTTATGAATTATTTTTTTTAGATGCAGTAGGACTGCAGATGTAGTCATATTAAAATGTATAATAACTTGTTTTGAATTGGCCTCGCAGCAGAAGCAGTTGGAGACGTGGCTTTGGTACAAGTGACTGGGAGTTCTCTTGTAAGGCAGCTTTATAGCCTGAGCCCGGAGCCCTTTGAGTCACGCTCCCTCCCTGGATGGAGCATGGGATGCCACTGACGGTGGACGAAACCAGTTTTCCTAATGATTGCTTTGTTAGGCTTTAACAGCTTATGGGATTGTTAAAATGGGGTAAATTGTAGGATAAATAGTAGTAGTTTACATACCTTTGTAGCAAATATCTCTGCAGCGTTCTGCATACCCTTCTTGCCTTAAAAGTAATTTGTGGGGTTCCCCCCCCCTTTTTTTCCTCTTTCGGATCAGTAGATGTAGCCAGCGAGGAAGGGGTTGTGTATGGATTTTGTGAAGTTAACACAGCCTCCTCCCTGGCCTGACTGAATCCCAGGAAGTGAAGGCACCAGCGTGTCCTGCGGGGATGGCTCATTCATCTTTGGGAAAACATTTTTGAGAGGTTGGGAAGACCTTAACTTGGGGAAAAAAAAGTCAAGGAACTTAATTGGAGTGTAAAATTGTTGCATCCGTAATGGAGCTATACAGAGTAAGTTCATTGATGTTGCTAGTTGCGTTAATACTGGTTGTAAGGTTTTTTTTTAATTCTTTATTTTTTTCCCTTGTGTTACTTGGGTCACAGCATACCAGTAAGGAATTGTTTCTCATCAGGTGGCTGTCCAGGCAGAACAAAGACAGTTAAGGACGGAGGGGTCTGTCAGGCTGCTTTCCATTTGAAGAAGCCTAGAGATTTTAAGAAAAAAATAAAATAAAAAAAAAAAAAATTAGGATTTGGTGATCACAGATAGAGAAACTTTACCAGGGTATACGTGAGGGAGAAGTTGGGAGAAGGCACGTCTTTAATTAGACCAACTGGTATCGCTGGGGTGGAGGGGAGGATGAGTGAGGTTTTGAGCGTGAATAAATGTCAACATATATCAACATATATTTTATCAGAATTGCAGTTTGGAAGCAGGGATTTACTGTGAGTTGCCATTTGGCTTTGGGGTGTCTGGGGCTTTTCTGCGTCTTCCATAGATTAGCCGCAGTTACGGAAGAAACTGGGTATACCACTTCACAACCATAAAGTGCAACTCTTTAATGGAAGGTAGGGTGCAAATGGCTGAGGTAAAATGAGCCAGCGTTTTCAGGTTGGAGTCAGTAAAGCTAGACGGAGTGCCAGCAAGCGATACCGGTGTCCTGAGTTTCATATATTTGCTTCACAGTGGCCGTGCCCAGGATTAGGGAGAGATGCTTTAACTTAAAGCTAGTAGGAACAGCAATGCTTTCTTTTTTTCCTCTGAAAAGTGGTGTGCTTTTACTGGAGCAGCTAAATGCAGGCATGTTAAGCTTAATTATATGCATGTGTGTGGGTACTTGAGAAAACATCCCATTAAGTAAACCAGTAACTTTCTTCTGAGGAGATGCTGAGAATATCACCTTTGCTGCCAGTCAGGGCCAAGCCAGGCTTGCTAGCAGCTTGTAAGCAACAACCCTGCTTTGCTTTGCAGGTATTTTAAGTGATGAGGGTGGCAGAGCTGGAGGGAGAGAGGTGATAACGTCTGTGCTGTTTTTTTTCTTTTTAGGGAGGGAGGAGGAAGAGGAGAAGGGGACTAAATGCATGCCTTCCAATTCCAGTTACTTCATTACTGAATAATCATTGGAGCAGCCCTGCAGTCTGCTCTGATAGCAGATAAGTGGAGTGGCTTGCAGCACTTTAATCTAAACAAAACTTAAGTGCTTTTTCCTTTTTCCCTGGAGTAAAACTGTAATTTCATTATGTGAATGTCAGCCCTGACAAAGGTGTTTTGGGGGAATTTTTTGGTGTTTGGTTTTTTTTTTTCCTTTCCCCCCTGCAGCTGTCATGATGTTTCACTGGGCTTTGTGCATGTTAGAGGTGTGTCCCTGGTGTATGCACCAAAAATACCCTAAAATACTGCATTCCCTTACCTGGCAGCTTCAGTTGAAGGCTCTCCAAGTACTTTGCCAGGTCAAGATCTGTTTAGCTTTGATTTTAGAAGTCTCAAAGGGTTTAGATATAAACCACTGAGCATTTAGATTATATTTCCTTTCCATAGTGATACCTGTTAATTAGTTTCTCTGTCTGCATTAGGCCCTGAGTAGTCAAGTAAAACAGCCTGAGCACACCTCTGCTACCAAGTCTGCTGCTTCAGAATCAGAGTCCCTCAGGTGAGAATGGTCACGCTGACAAGTTTGCAGCAGAATTGTGTAGTTTTGGTTCCCCCAGATGTGGCCCGAGATGCAACCCATATGATGCAAAAGAATTATTGGGCAGAGCTTCACAGAGGGTTTTTGTCTGTCTTTGAAAGGGGTTAAAAGTGCATTTGTGCGTCAGGTTGAATCCTGATAAAATGCTTTCTTGGAACTGGTGTTTCTGAAAGATGATGGTTTTGAGATACCAGCTTAAGGCTGCAAGAGCAGCACAGATGAGTGCCCGGATTTTGCACAGCGTAGCACCAGTACTAAAAAAAGCTTAAACTCTTGTCAGGCTAACTTTTTCTGGACTGCCATAGGACTGTTAAATCTGATCTATTCCTAAAAGGACAGCTGACTTTGCAGTCTGAGCCACATACACTTTGTCTCTGCTTTTGACTTGAATGGAAAAGTAGTTTGTTTCCGCTTTAAATGGAACTCAACTGTCGCTGCCCCAAAGCGGGTCTGTTCTTGCAGGCTCTGCGTGGACTCCGGGCAGAGTGCTCTTGGCTCTCGCTGCTTTTTGCTGTAAGCACAGTAACTCAAGTCAGGACGATGGGAGGATGGTAGTCCACTAAGACATTTGTTGATGGGTAAACCATCTTGGGGGAAGAAAATGTAAAACACTTCTTTAACGTTGATAGTTTTTCGTAAGTTTGGGCTTGGCTGCCTTGGTTGTAACTTGGCCAATAGGGTTGATTGTGTAGAGTGACTCAGTATGGATCCAACTGCAGCATTACGCTCTTGGAATAACTTAAGGTGAAGTGATGGTGAATTTGAAAGACTTAAAGAGTACAAGGCCTCTTAGTCAGGCCTCGCATTTACAGGGTGGCTTTCAGAGGAAAAGACCCAAGCGTGCTTTTCAAATTGGCCTGTGCATCCGACACTGGAGTGGATCCATGCTTTGATAAGAACAGTATGGCTTCTTTTAATGAGATGAACTGCATCACCTTTTTTTAAGGAGTTGTTTATTTTTATAGGGGGAAAATACTTTATTCCTGTGAAAATCTGTAGCTGATGAGACTCCTGGATCCATTTTTAGCCACCGGTATTGCAGGGACAGGAGGCTGGCATGTTGGGTTGGATATTGCCTAAATAAAAACTCAGTTCAAGCCTGGAGTGTTATCTGGCAGCAGGGCTGCCTGACCCCCAGCCCACTGGGGAAGTTGACCCAGCCTGTTCTTAGCCACACTTTCCTTGAGAGGAGGTTGTAGGACACGGCGAGCCTCGTGTGGGAGCACGGGTGCCCTGCTGCCTTTTTTTGATGAGGTGTGGGGCCTTGCCTTTGTAGGGAAAAGAAACTAAAGGATGGGCTTCAGTAACTTCTTTTTTCTTGCTGGTCAACCTGCTCTGAGGGTGATACAGGTGGAAAGGTACTCACCTATGGACAGGAGGCTCAGCTGGTTAGTGGGGAAGGGTCTGCGAAGCACAGCCCCTTCCTATGAGTGGACAAAGGTCCTACACCTGTATGCTTATGATGAAGGTAAACACCATTGCTTACAGCAAGAGCTTGGCATCTTTTGTGCTGAGGTGGACTGCTGGCTGATAAAATGGTGTCTCTCGCAGATGTCTCAAACCCACAGTGATGGATTCTGCTTTGTTACTTGTTCAACGGTTGTGTGCGGTTGTGTTCCCTTTCTCCGGTAAAAAAACTAATCCTACGTCTCAAAATGGTCTGCTTGCCTTCCCAGCACTGTGCTTACTATTTTGGAATTGCCCTGGGGTCTGTGCAAGTTCCCAAGGCTCTTGCGGCCATTTGGGATGGTGAAGTTGCCTTCCCCGTGCTCTGCTTCTCCTCTTGAAGTTTGTTAACCAAGCTTCCACAGCAGCCACCCAGCCTTGGCTCTTCTCTGGCCTTTATTTACCTCTTAATGGTTGACCTGCGCCTCGGTACTTCCTTCTTCTTTCTTGTGTTTGGTTTGGGGGTTTGATTGCCTGTCTGAAACAACATATGGTTGCTTGAGTCGGCGCAGGTGACTGGGAGGGTAGATGCTGAGTGTCCACAGGTCTTTGCATTGGTGTGTTCATGAGCTGGGATGGGTGCACTGGGGCTACTTGTGTGCTTCAGTATCCAGCAGTTAGTTATGGTCCATCTTGACTGTAGAAAATGAATTGAAGGCAAATTATCCAGTACTGGAAACTTTTCTGGGGAAAAAGTTTAATGAGTACCTGAAGGGCCACAATGCTGTAGATTGTGTGTGGTGTCATGTAGCTGTGAGCAAGTTTTTCTTATTGCAGAAGCTGGATTGATTCCTCAGGGCTGGATAGCATCTGATCTTTATGTGAGGGAGGGGAAAAAGCTGTCCGACTTTAATCTGAATTTACTAGGTAGTTAGGAAGTAAGTAAGACCTCTGCCCTGAGTAACTTGTTCAGCCTATGTTATGTTGCAGGAGCTCCATGGAGATGAAGCCTGCTGGCTTTACATTGCTCTGAAAGCCATTTGGCTTAGAGTTGCCTCCAGAATCTCAGCCCCCGCGGTACTTCAGACTTGCAACTGGGTAACCTGCTGGGTGTTTAGAGGCTGAGGTTGGGGCAAAGCCTGGATGCTTTGGTGGCTGCAAGGTGTCAGTGGCACGTGGAACTCGTCATTCAGGTGTCGTGATGCTGAGAGCAGTGCGCCTCTTGCCTGTCTCTTCTTCCCTTTGTAATTTGCAATTTGTATTTTAAAGTAGAGGGATTTAATTCTTGTTTTCTCTGCAGTTGTGGTCCATAAAAGCAATTAGCTGTCGTGATGTTTGGCACTGGAGCTGCCTGTGGTGGCTAATTGCGTAAGCTGGTATTGCTAAAGCGAGCGGGGAGCCGGTGAAGGTGTTTGCACCAGTCATTTAGAAACTGGTGTAATTCAGGTCTGAATCAAGCTCAGGCTCAAACAGGTTGTGGAATTTAGTTATACAACACCACTGGGGTGTGTGGCATTGCAGAGACAAATAAACAATGGTTCCCAGCCCTGAGGCTTGTGTTTGGTATTAGATAACACGGCATGGGGTAATTATAGCCAGGGACCTGGGTGGAGGGTTTAGGAGAGGGTGAGCGCTACATCTGTGTAGAGAACCTGAAATGCTCCTTGTTGTGCCTGCAGCCTGTTAATGGCACTGTTAAGAAATTGTGGGTGCGCCTGAGGTTATAGGAAGGATGGAGGTCAGCTTTGCAGAAGGAAGTGTTGAGTGAGTTATGGGAGACGCGTGGATTAATAAGAGAAAGCGGAAGGAGGTGAACTGAAGCTAGTCAAGCGTACGGGGAGTGGCTGGGTTTACACGGAGGCTGAACACGCAGAAGCAGTGGCACTCAAGGGTCTTGAGGAATTTGGGTGTTAGAGCAGTGACTGGGAAATCCGCACCCAGACCCCTAAACACAACATACTTGATAAGAATGGAGGAACAGGTGAGAAACGGGGTCCAGCGTGGCTACGGAGAGCTTTGTGGTCTCTCCTTTTTGCTGTCCCTGCAGCCTAGGCTGCCACTGTGCCAAAGCAGCTTTGCCCAGCCACCCGGTGGGACCTCTCCTTGTACCAGTGCAGCCGCCTTCGACTGTAGTGGCTTTTCGGGGCGTACTTGCTCAGTCAGCACTGAAGACCTTCTCGAATTGGTGGTGCTTCACGTGTCAGCAATGCACTGATTGTTGCTCCCGCGTGCCCTTTGCATGGGGCAAAACGGATCTTTTGGGTTTTAAGAGCTGGTTAGTAGTTGTAACACCATTAACGTGTAACTAATTTCCTTTTTCCTTCCCTTTTGCTCTTCAGAAATGCCATTCTCGTGAGTGTGCAAGAAACCTACAGAACTGTAATGTCTAACCCTACATGGAATAACAGCTCTTTGAAGGTACCACCCTTTTTTAACTACATGGCTTTGTAATAGGTTGGGTTAATGATGCACTGATCTTTGCTTCAAAGCTCGAAACTGAAGAACCATGTCTTATGTAATGCTGTCTCTTCCAAAAGGATGACAGTGCTGCGACACTCAGGTCTCTGATTTCCAGAAAAACGGCGTGCAACCTAGCGCTTGATCCGGGGTGCCAAGGGGCCATCCCTGTTTCCCTGAGAACGATCTCTTTAGGCAGGTCTGGTGTTGCCTTAGGAACAGATGGTGGTTTCTATTCAGAGAGCTGAGCTAAGCTTTCTTCATACTTGGTGGCCATCCTTGGAAACATATTGCCCTTCTTTTTAGTGATGCATGATGGCTTGCCTGTTTGTCTTCAACTTAATGACCTTCTGGATCGTCTGTCTTGCCGAGAGTCTTCTAGCTGTATTTATGAAGAATATCATGATAAAGTGCAGTTACACTTTAACGTTTAGATTGAAATGTCTTAGCTGTTTGTGCTGCATTAACCAGCTCTCGGGCGTTGGCTTGCTCTGCTGTCTGATCCCGCAGTGATGCCATAATACTGAATTTTGGACTGCCCTGTACATTACCATGGCAACAGACTGATGTCACAGACTCAAGGACATGACTTCAGTGTATGATCATGCAGAGGCACGATCAGATTTGTGAAGGAGAAAGCTGACTAATGCACATCTCAAAAGCAAACAAGGGGAATGCAGGTTACAGCTGACCAAGCAAGGTGCTTCAGTATGAAAATTCCCCTCTTAGACAGAGGAGGGGCTGATCGTGTCTTTAAGACAGGAACAGTCGTCGTGATGAGCTTTTCTTTACCGTGGATAAGCAGACATCTTGCAGGTATCCTATATCTTTTAAACAGGTGGTGTTCTGGGGTGGGGAAACTTGCTCTCTGGTTTCAGAGCTTTGAAAGGGCACCTTCTTGTTTTAATTTTAAAGAACTTCTCAGCAGTCTTGTAAGGACGCTGAGAACACTTTGACTTGCTTAATGTTATTCAAACAGTTTAATTGGTTTTCCAAAGCTTTTATTTTATCCATAACATTGGAAGGTGAAAGGGGAGCTCTGCATCTGCATTATGGTCACATTTTCCTATATCCTATTAGCAGATTCCAAGATTGTTTAATGTGATCTCCACCCATTTCATTTGGCTGCAACCTTTGCTCCCATGAAAACAAGGCTGATTGTTCTGAATTGCTGTGTGTATGTGCTTTGGCACGGCATGAAGGTACCTATAATAACACAACCATTGTCTGGAAAAAAAAAGTGCAGTTTGCAGTAATAACTACAAATAAAAGGGTGCAGTACTGGGGCAAGACAGATAATGGTCGTTTTCCCACCCATTACGTACAGCAGATTCTCAGCATGGTCACCCCTCAGCATGACAGGGAGGTGGGCTGTAGTGGAGTATGTCGATACTGGGAATAAGGGACTGAAATATTTGCATGTTGTTCCAAGTTTCTCTTTCCTGGACGCGGTTCCATTGCTCATATCTACGGATGGGGAGACTGAATGACTTTTGCACAATGCGGTATTTTATTTGCATGCTGTGAGCAGTTTAACAAGTGTGTGTGCTAAATGAAGCATTCCCACTTTCAGTTAGCAGCTGACGCACCCTTAAAATAAAAAAAAAAAGTGCCTTTAGGTTGAACAGTGGGGTTTTGAGGGGTGGGATTGTGCTGTGTGTTTGAGTGGATGGTCAGTCGTGCCAAGCCTGAATGTTAACTTGAAATGCTGTGGGATTCAGCACATAACCAACTAAAACTCCTTCGCGCTGAAGTAATTTTTGCTCATCTCTGCACTTCGTGGAATACAGGCTGTTACAGCACGAGATTTGGAAGTAACGTAACTGTTTTAAATGTTCACTGTCACAGGAATTGAGGATACTTAACAGAAACTGGCATTTCTTACAGCAATTTGGTTGCCTCCCAGGACAGGAAGCTGTAGAGTGTTTAAAAAAGAGGCCGGGAAGGAGTTTAACAACCCTCTCTCTAAATCAGGATGCCTGAATTCGGTGCCTGGCCTTGAGCTGAAAGGGCTGGAAGCTCTGCAAGATTCAGCGATTCACGCTGCGAACAAGAAGATAATGGTGACGGACTATCAAGAAGGCAGCCTTGCTAAAAAGAGAGGCTTTGTGATACGGTAGAGGGGAAGGAAGTCTGGAGAACTTAGAAAAGGAACAGATGTTTTTGGAGGTGGGGAAAAACTTAACTATCCCATGTAGTTTGCTCTTGCGGCGGAGCCAGCAGAAGGAACTTGATACCAAACAAAAGTAGGCACACCCAGTATTTAGCACAGAGATCCTGGAAAGCTGCTCTTCGGTGCTTTTCTGTTTGACAAATACGTTGTGCGGTGCCATCTCGCAGAGGCAGAAGTGAACGACGCAAGCCCCTGTGAGTTTGTGCGAGGTTGTGTATAAAAGAGGTCGGAGGTGTTTGATGCTTCTCTTTAACGACAGTAAAGAAATACCATAATGGATGTATAAAACGATACTCAAAGCAGGAAGCCGAGAGGGATGCTGTTCCCTGAGAAGGAAATAATGACAGAAGATGCATTAAAAAATAGGGAGAGGTTGCTTGTAAGGGTGTGTTTATGGACTGAGATGACTGGAAGGGTGATAAAACAGATTGTTGATCCTGTGTATCAAAGTATGAGCGGCAATGATTTTTCAAGTTGTTGAAACTTGCATTCAAAAAAGATCTATATTTTGCTCTTACTAGTAGGTTCATCCACTGTAATTGACTGCGAAATAAACCTGGGGGAATTTTCCCATCTGTATGTGATGCACAGCCTCTTTGCTGTCTACTTGGCAACTGTACCTTCAAATAATTAAAAGGCGTTTTTTAAATCCACTCTTCTTTCAACTGTTTTGGTATTTTTTGGTTTGTTCGTTGTTTGGTTTTGTTGTTTGTGTGAGGGTTTTGGGGATTTGGGGGCAGTTTTTTGTTTGTTTGTTTGTTTTTTCATCTTGCTACTTTGTGAGAGCTGTCAGTCACTCTTCTGGCTAATGTTTAAAAAACAAGAGCATGTAGTATTAGGAGGGGGAAAGCTGCAGGTGAATCTTTTTTTACTTTGAAAAACCCACATCTACAAAACTGGGTGAACGTTGTGAGGCTTTTTAAGACGCACCTCACTGCTACATTTCCAAAAATGATTTAACTTTCCCAGTCTGGTATGGAAAACTTTAAGTTCACTTTGACTTTCTAAGATCTCATGCCACTTGCCCCTCTAAAATCAATAACCAAACCTCCGTGGCTGCCTTTGCTTAGGTAGCAGTTGTAATTACCCCCAAATTACAGGAGTTGTTCGGCACAGGGATCCTCTGGCTTCAGCACATAGTTTCATTGCTCTGTAGTGTTTTGAGAGGCCGAAGGGTGGGATGCGGCTACAATGAGTTTCCAGATTCCTAACAGTGTGAGGGACTGTTTTTAATAGTGATGATAAAAACAGCTATTCCCAGTTGGAGGTTAGTCAGTGGTACAATTATCAGAGCTATGAAATAGTGCAGGGATGGCTCAGACTGGAAAAACTACGGCTTGAAACTTACTTTCTTGAGGGAGCTGTTTGAAACTATTTCTTGCAGGCTCATAGAGCATTAGTCAGAGATGTTAAATGGTGAGAGATCAAGCTGACGGGCCTTGGTGATTACTTTGGTAATTTAGTTTTCAGGCTAGCAAAACTCAGCTGGCTTTTGGGAGAGGGATTTGGTAGCAATTTGTTGACGAAAGCCAGCGTGGAGCGTAGGAGCTCTGGAGCTGGCATGTTTGATTTGTAAGGTTATGGTCTTCTGCCCTATGGTGTGCTCACACCAGCTGCGGAGCCTAAAAATGTGCTATTTTCACAGTACAGTAACGGTTCCCAGCTCTAAATCTGGTTCGCTTAAACCATCCTTTTTAACACACAGTTGTGGGTACCTTATTTTCTGCTTAGTTTCCTGCTGATTTGGTTCTTCTCATTCATACTTTCTCTGTTTTGTCCAAGAAGAGGAAACCCTGAAAAGAGAATATTGATTGTACTGGGAGGGAGTGGTGGGGAGTGCTGAGTTAGAAGGCAATCTATATTTTTTTTCCTTATCTGTCTTGCTTATAAAGCTGTGTAAGCTTTATTATAAAAATGTGTATGTTGTTACAAAGTCTAAAAGTAGCGTGAAACAAACCTGAATCTGCTATTCTCACATTAATTTTTCAGGGAAGTTCATACTTCTAAAATGGTCATTACCTGGAAAGAATTGCACCAGAATTATTTCTGGTGTCCTGTTGTAGGTCCGTGCTACTGAATTTTGAAGATGAACCATGAAAAGTGAAAGATTTGCAGCAAAAATTCTCACAGTTAACAAGGCACTTAGCGTGCAGAAGCTCTCTTCTACTGAAATTTAGGCGCTATTTTGGGGCCTTTCTATTTTATTTCAAGAATGAACTACAGCAGATTTCATGCTATGCTTGGAATTTCTGAAAGTTTAATTGTGTTAGTTGCTAGGTGTATCAACTACGAAGCTCTGAAAATATAAAACTGTTTTTTTACTTCAAGTAACTCTGAGTTATTAATGGAAAAAAATTCTTTTAAAGTACAGCCAAAAAAAAAAAAAGATTAAAGATCCATGGAATTGGTAGGTTTCGAAATTAGCTGAGACTTTAAGCAGCCTTTTGAAACAATCATGCAAAAAGATACTGTATTTCATGTTGGTCTCTACTGCAGTTTACCTGCCAAAAACTCAAGCTTATCTGTAGCAGTTAGTTCAGCAGAAGATGTGCTGTGTATGTTCTGTTAAGAATTTGTATAAAACCAAGCAGCTACTTTGACTGGGAAGGATCTTTAGCATGTACTGCGGCCCGCCTTCTGTCTTCAGCTTCAGCAGGTTAGCCTTAGCGTGTCACTGGTCACACGCCTGCGCTTCTGACTGTTCAAAATCCTTGCTGGTCTCTTTGAGCAGGTTCTGTGTTTTGCAGGCTGCAGAGCAGTTTAGTGGTGAGAAACATCCTCTACATCCAGATGCTGTTCCCTGGATCGTTCACCTGCATTTGTGCGGCCCCGGCTCCGCTCGCCGGTGCGCTGTTTCCTCCCTGCGCCTGCTCCCGCTGAGCTGTGTGTGCTTGGATGAGCTCTGCCGTGTGACGGCTGCGAGCGCCTGGTTTTGTATGACGGAATAACCGGGGGGGTCTGCTTTGATTGCGGTGGCGTGCCGAGTGCCGTTGTGAGTCTCGTCTGCACTGCTGCGTTATTTCTCCTGTCGCTGGTTTGGATTACGTCTTTGTTTTGCTGGCTGTGACACTGCTGTCCCGTTGCCTTGCCACGCACGTGTATGACTTCACGCTGCAGGCCTGGAGCTGTTGGAGAGATGCTGGCACAATGCACGACGGTAGGCAAAAAAAAATATGCTGCTGGATTGAAATGATGGAGCCTCATCCTGCCTGTAGTGAGCAAATGTCTCCAGTACCGTGACACATTAGTCTGCTAATGAAGAGTGAAGATTGGCAGCCTTTGATGTGTAGTCTAATTGAAAATGTATGTTTCTTGCGTGTGGTGTCGGTTAAACAGCACCGGCGCTTAACAGCAGCATCAGAACACCTTTAATTTCTTTAGATTTTGTGAAAAGTTGTGTGAAAAGTTAGCCTTGGCCAACAGCCCGCCCAGCTGCTCGCTCACTCCCCCTCCTCAGTGGCACAGGGTGGCAACAGGCTTAGAAAGCTTCTGGGTCGAGATGAAGTCAGGGCAAAACAGAAAAATTAATTTATCACCTGTTAAAGTAGATTTAGGTAGTGAGAAACAAGGGGATAAATATTAAACCAACACCTGTGCTCTCCCCTTCCGCTGCAAAGATGAGTGAATCCAAAGCTCATGGGTGGTGGTGTGTCTTGTTGCTGGGTGGGTAGTTTTTAGATGCTCCTGACGAATCTGTTCTGCTGGAATTTTTCTGTCCTCAGCAGATGTAACGATGCACCTTGTTATAAAATTTTCTGTGAAAAACAGTTTGAGCTTCCTTTTACATGAAATCTGTCCTGAAGTTGGGTATACTTAGTATAACTGTGTTCCTAGGTTTGCAGAGCAGATTTTTTTTTTTTTTGTGAACCGCTGGCCTACAAATTTGAAATTTCAGAGTTCAGCGTTTTTACATTATCCTTGCAAGGTGAAAGATAGTTTTCTGTGAAAGCATGACATCGGGGCTTCAACAGTGTCCTAGTTTAAACAAAAGTCTGAAAGGATTTAAGATTTCATGACAAATCATGAGACATCGGTGCAGAAAATTGTGGGAGATGCTAGTGTGTGAAAACAGGGTGGATTCAGCAGTATGATAGAAAAATTTGGGCATTTTCAATTACAGAAATACTTGCAACTAAGGGCACAGTTACTTCTAAAACATTTGGGGTTTTGTTTGGTTTTTTGTTTGTTTGTTTTTACTACTGTTATATTTTGGTTTCTGTTTGTTGAATTTGGTTTTGGAGACCCTTAGGAAAAATTTGGATGCTTTGGAGATGCCTAGTGGATCTTGTAACCTCTCAACTCTGCAGCAGGTTGGCAGAATGAATCCATGTGGACAAAATAATTCATTCTGCTTTGAGGTTTTTGTGTGTGTGGTGTTTGTTTGGTTGTTTTTTGGGGAAGGATGTTATGGTTTGGTTTTTTTTGTTTTGTTTTGTGCCTGTGTTTTGTTGAGGACCTGTCTACAGTGGTATAGGACAGAAAAATCCACAACATAACCTTTTGGTTATAGGGTAAGATTCCACAGAAGTAAATAAAAATGAATTACCCCTTATTCTGCTAAACTATTTAGGGCTGGACCCGTTGTCAGGGTATACGGGGCAGTCTCTGTGCAAGAAGAACTCTTGGCCCAAAGGCTGGTCCAGACCAGGTTAGAGCCATATAAACTAGTTGAAGCCATATTTAATTCAGTAAATTAAGTTTCAAAGCTGATGAATTCAGTGTTTAACGTTGGGTCACCTGCTGTGGGGTTTGCTTTATTAGCAAAGTTCTGAAGAAGGAGCTGTATTTATTTATTTACTGGATATGTAGAAGTTAGCTGTAGGTTTGTTCTTCTACTTTAGAAGCCATTTAATACCCCACGGAGAGATGTACAGGAACAATTATTATTATTATGCATTGTGTGCCATGATGCAAGGGGACTTCTTGCCTATATAGTGTCAAGTATGAGCCTTTTGGTTTCCTGCTGGCATTTTGTCAGTACATGCCAATAAAATAGCCAGTCCTATGCTGGAGTACATAGTTTCAAAGATACGCTTGTAATCAGAGGAGCATTGCGAACAGGTTTATTTTCACTGTTACAAGAGCTGCCAGAAAAGAGGCAAAGGGAACTTTAATTTTAAGAACTCGAGTGCATCGTTATGCCGTGCTGCTGGATCACTAACAAACTATTACGGACTAACTAGTGAGTAATTACTGTCAGGCAGGCCACGTGATGGTCAATTTTTTAGCTGTCGCAGCAAAAACGAATCTACCAAATGTGTGCCAAAATGAGTCAAGTGCACGTCTCCAGCCAGGATCCCTTACATCCACAGGCGGAACAGGGTGATGAAATTATTGGTGACAATCCTAATCTGCCACATCACTGTTGTAATAATAATTGGGATCTTCTTTAGCAAACTCACATTACGTTCTTGGAAAAGACGTGATTATTCTTCTTGCTGGTTTTATCTGGCTTTCTCCGAAGTGGGCCGGGTTGGCTCTCTCCTGGCATTCAAGCTGATCTCTTTCATGTAGGCTGTTTGGATTTCAGTCGCTGGTGTTTGTCCTAAAACTCCCATTTAACGTCATTTCTGCATCTTGCAGTCGTTTCTAGTGTTCTTTGCATGTACGGGAGCAATCCAGCGAGACCTCAGCCTTACAAAACGAGGGCACAACGTCTCCGGAGTTCTGGGAGTGCTGCTCTACTATTTTTGGAACCAGCTCTATTGCTTCTATAATAGGAAGGCTTCTGGAAGCTTTCTCCTTCCCCTCGCCCCAAGAAAGTGTAGCCTTTCAGCCGAGCTTTCATGAATTCAGAATCTGCATGGCAAAACAAATCGAGTTTTATACGCTAAATAATTCAGACGTGGCTCACGGATCACGCGGCCTCGAATGCGCAGCGTTGCAGCGAGTATCTTTACCCGTACCCGGTAACCCGAGGACGCAGCAGCTGTAGCCCCGCTCAGGGGTGTTTAGCTACCCCCTATTTATCATTCGGGGCACGCTGTAGATTATGTGGTGACAAGGAGTGCCGAAGTAGGTGGTAGCTTTCTAGAAAGCGGAGTCATGTGTGATCTGGGTGTGCTTGTCACCAGCGCTGCAGCAGCATTGGCAAGCGAGGGATTTACTGTTTCTGTTTTCCTCTTAGATCAAGCAGAACGAATCTAATGAGCCAGTTCTTAACTTCTTCCCAGTTGAGCAACAGATGATGTCCTTACCCAAATTGTACAAGACAGCTGAAACATTTCAGGAATAGTTAAACAAGGGAAATGCTTGTGATATCCCGCCCCCACATTAAAATAGAGTTAACAAGGTGCCGCAGAGTTTATCTTTTCTTATTTTCTTTTTCCCTTTTGACATTTTCCTTCCGAGGGGGAGAGGGGACAACTGAGTCCTTCCAACACTAACACCTAGAGGAGAGAAAGCATGAGAGGGAATTTGAAGCCTTTCGTTCTTTATTGACTGATCTTGGAAGGAGGACAGGTCCTCCCTGTAGCGCTTCATTAGAATAAGCATTTTGTATGCTTATCGTTACAGCAAGTAGCGCTGTTTGACGGCACTGAAGAGTCAAACGTTGCCTTGGAGCCCTACATGCTTGTTTCCCCCGCTTCTGAAACACTCTGTATTTTGCGCACTGTGCGTTCAAAAGCGTTTCCTTTCCACTGACTTGAAAGAAGCTAAAAACCACTTTGTGGCAGACACCTTTCCTGGCACGAATCAAGGTGCGGATTCCAGACAGCCGAGTCCGGTCTGAGTTGCCGAGAACCTCATCCCGCCAGGCTTTGCTGGTGCCTGCCAGGTCCGGGGGTAAGCGGCTTCAGGGAGCCGACCTCTTCTGGGTTAATTTTCTCCTAGTTCAGCTCCTTGAGCTGCTTCAGGTGAGAAATCAGACAGGAACCCGTGCTGATATAGGGGAAGGGCTGGTTGGAAGACAGGGATGAGACCCCAGCATGGCAGGCATTACAGTGACCGAAACAGCTGTGGGGCTGCGCAGTGTTTCGGTGCATCCACGTGCTCCCTGCTGACATGGGTGCCCAAGCTCAAATTTATGTGGGACCCTTCAGATTTCAGTTAAATAAGTGCTCTGTCTGGTGTTATCCAGGGTACAGAGTATGGACGGGAGCTTGGTGAAGCTTTGAGAAAGGCTGGAGTGAATTTGGTGGGGAAATGAGCCAAGGGCCACGGTAATGAGGTCCTGCCCCTTGGACAGCTCTGATTCCTGGTGCCTAGAAGAAGTGGTAGCAGGGGGTTTTGGTGAGTAAGTGGACACAGGAACCTCCCCCTGTTTATTCCAGCTGGAGCCCCTGTGGCAGCATTATTGCTTTTGGATTAGATAACATCAAATCTATGCAAAGTTACACCTTTTGACCATCAAACAGAGGGGAAGCTGAGCACACAAGGTTCTGCAAGGCAAGCAATGTCTGTGGTGGCTCCCGTAGCCTCCTGCTGCAGGTGAAAGGCCAGTCTGTGGTTCAGCAGGACTCGGAGAATCTTGTCCGATGGTAGGTATTAATCTTTGCATCTCTCAACGCTCGTAAGTTGGATACAGTGTCTTTACTAAATCCCTAGTTTCATGTGAGGGTTTTCAGCTGCAGGTGAATGGAAACACAAACGTGAGGTCACTCTGAAACTCTCTGTAAGATAGCTTTAGTTAGAACGTCCTTGTTTTATTTTGCCTAAGACTATTCTATTAAATAAAGAAGTAAAACCTAGCTGGTGAACTTAGTGTTAAGAGGTAGTTCTTTAAGGCGTTTAAAATAGGTAGATATTACACGAAGAACAGTTAAAAAGAAAGGGTTGTGTTCCTGTAGGTGTCTCAGGAGGCTGAGTGCGAGGACCACGTGTATCATCTCGCTGTCCGACCTAGTCAGGGAGCTGCTGCGGATCGCTGGCTGTTACCGTCAAGTGTGAATGTTGGGACTAGGGAAAGCTTTCTGCGAAAGCCTCTTGCTCGGGAGGATCCGGTGCTGTTATAGGTGTCCTGGGGGGTGTTTGGGGAGGGAGGGCGGGCTGGCTAGGCTGGGAAACGGCAGAATTGCATGTCTGGTGGAATATCCTTTGAGAGACAAGCATCATAGCACAACCCAAACTTGAGCTGAGTGGCGGAGGGGAATGGACGTGCAACTCCGTTCTTGCAAGAAAACAACAAAAATCCTCGTGGAGATCATTCTTATAAGGCCTCATCACTGGTGGGTTTTTTATTTTTAAAAGATTACCTATCCTTCGTAATGGCTGTTTTTTTGGTATTAACTCTTCCGAGTTCCCCTCCGAAATACTTGTCATTGCTTTCTTCTGCGTCCTGAGTGAGCTGATGCTCTTTGCGAGCTGATCCAGTGCGATGGCCCTGCGGAGCATCCTACAGCTAGCCCTGCGTGGAAGTCTGGCGATCAAACTTGCTTCTGCCAACAGCGCGATTGCTGCTCAGGACCAGTCCCGAGGCCACTGCCGCCTGCCTAGGAAGCAAACTTCTTGAAAGGCTGTGCCCGTCCTTTGGACTCATTTGTTGACCAGTTACCGTTGCTACTGTTTAAACCACACTTGCTCTTGCAGTAAAGCTGTAGCTATCCAAACATCAAAAGCTGTAGTGTATTGCTGCACAGATGAAGAGACCGTGACGCCCCCCCATCCACGCTAGCTGGGTTAATACATTTGTTTTCCTAAACTGCAGCAGCGTTCAAAACTGATGATAAGATGGGGAGTTTCGTGAGACCATTCAGCGAACTGCTGTCCGTTGCTGAGAGGACGTGATGCTTACTGCTGCCAAAATCGGAGTCCTTCCCACATCTTATGCATAAAGGCATATGTTTGGGGGTGGTTTCAGAAAGGGAAAACAACAAGATTAGGTTTTTTAACTTCCTCTTACGTTTTCTTTCTCTGTGCATCTGTATTTCAGTTTTCAGGCTGTACCCAACTCTCTGCAAAACTAACAAATCAGCTGAAGCACCTACTGATAAGGATCAGCCTTGGTAAAGAAACACACTGAGGTAGTTAAAAGGCAGTAAGTATCTCTGTGCTAGCTTGGATGCTGATTNAATCTTTTTCTGGTAGCTTGGATGTTTGTTTTTTTTTTTTTTTTTTTTAAATTCACAAGCGCAGCTTTTTACTACTTACACAGTAGGAATTTGTCAGTAGCTTGCTGGCATTAATAGTCTATTGCAGCTCTTTTCTATAGCACAGCAGCTAGAGGAGGGGGAAAAAGCATGCTTTGTCTGGAGCCGTGTTTGGATCTGTGCTGCGGTGCCCATCTGAACTTGCCTGCATCTATTTTGTCAGCTTTTGCTTCCCTCTAGTAGGTGCTGGTCCCTTCTTAAATGCATGACATCCTGCCATACGGTGCCTGTGCTTGGTTTGGGGTTGTGGCTGCCCCTGACCTGAACAAGTTCGCTTGACGATTTTGCTTCTCAAGCTCTTTGCTGCAAACAAGATGACCTTTTGGCTTCAATTTTCTTTTCTGCCTGGCTTTTTAATGTTTACTTCTCAACTGATCTGCAGAGGAGTAGGACTAGGACAAAACATCTGGTGTTCTTACCCAGTAATGCACGGAGAGAGTTCTAGCTGTCGAAAAAGGGACTGGCATTCTTGAAACGGTATGGTTGCATTTATTTGGGTGTGGATATAATCATGTTTCTGTGATACAGTTCCTGCTGAGTCTGAAATGCTAGTGTCAGTAAAGCCAGAAGGGGAAGCCAGACAAAAGCTTGGATAAAAGTCAGAATTTCAGTGCCTCTTACTGATGGTTCATGGGAAAGTAATGATTTTGCGTTTAACTTTTGATTTTCATAAAGCACTAAGCGTATGCTTTTTTTCCCCTCTGAATTACTGTTTGTGAAAATACATTTTGCAGCCCACAAAACATCAGAAATGGCTGATTTTTGTGCCTAGGTTTCACTCTTGCAGGTAGACCCTTGTTATAGGCTCCGGGCAGTCTGATGAAAATGGTGTTTAGCTACAAAGCTTCGATTGCTGCTGCTCTTAACCACGGCAGCCTAACTCCTCCTCTGTCTGCGTTCGTGGAGGAGAGGGCATACTCTCATCCTCCAGCTCTGCCAGTGCAATGCCTCCGTCTTCTCCATCCAGCATGTTTCTTTGCCTTGCGTAGAGCTCAGCAGAGATTTTCTTCAGGAAGACTGGAATGTGTTTATACAGTATTTTATATATTATTTTAGGCTCCTGCTTACTCAAATGTAGGCAAATGATTAACCTCTCATTCACCATCACTCGAGGAATTGTGAAATTGCTATAGCAGACATCAAGTCAGCTGGATCTAAAGCGGTTTCTGTTTTCCCTGCCTGGAAAGTCATCCTTCATCACTTTCTCAGCAAGCGTGGCTACCAAGTTAGAGCTGGCTTTCCAGGCCAGGAGTGTTCAGTGGCAGCGTTGAGCTGTAAACCACGTTGGTCAAGCACTGATTAACCGAGCTGTGCATAAGTAGGTGCTCTTTTGTTTGGGAGGTTTGGGGTATTTTTGGGTTTGTTTGGGTTTTTTTTTCCCCCCTCCCTCTGGCAGCTTTTGCGAAAGGGGTGATGTGAGAGGCTGCACGAGAGCTCGGCTGCCGGCAAGCGCAAACCTCCGGCCGGTGCCTCTGCCAGGCTGCGCTGTGGAAATGCCGCTGTAGGAATAGGGCAGCGGTAGGAGCACTGGGCAAAAGCTGCTGAAAAGGGGAGAACAACCTGCTGCACTCCCTCACAAATCCCCTGGGGACACAGCTCCATAGTTAGCATCTTCAAATGGCATTCCTTTATTACGGCATCATGGTGCATGGTCCGCTAGAGAGGAAGCAAACGCTCTTTAAAACAATCTGCTGGCAACTCAGGCTTGAGTATTTGAGTTTTTCCAGGGCGCTCTTGCTGTGTCACTCTTTCCTTTTAAGTTCCAACTGGAAGGTGGTTGTTCTTTCACCGTCAAAGTACGTTAAAGCACTGGTAATAGCGTCTACTTCAAGGACAAGGCGTAGAAGGCAGCAACCTAGTGTGAACAAGAGGTACCGCAGAACGGTTTTGTTTTGGTGAAATCTGCCGTCTTATCTGTGTGTGATGCAAAGACAGGGCAGTTTTCATAAGGCTTGGAGGCTGCACGGTGGCATGTTTTTTGTTCTGCATGAAATCTGCCGCGTTATTTTGATTAGAACGCTAACGTAACTCCTGGCAGCGTCAAATCTGACTGCTAGCAGCCATTTCCCTCCAAAGCTTGATGCGGTGCTAACAAGCAGAAAGATCTGGTGCGTCCTGTTTGCGTGGAGCTTGGAGGACAGCGTGTTCCACGGGAGGTGCCAAGGTAGTGCTGCAGTCGTATATAAGGGGAAGCAGCACTGTATGTGCAGACGGGCTATTTTGTGGGATGTTAATTTGTGTTTTAATGGTGTTCAGGAACTCCAGCTCCAGTAGTGGCACGATGATGTTAAGTGCTTTTATATTTATGTTTATATCTTTCATATATAGTATGTGTATGCACATATGTGTGTGTGTGTATATATTTGCTTTCTCTCTCTCGGGAAGGAGTCCTTGTCCTGATGATCTGTGCTTCAGTCGCTGCTGTACTTGAACGTGCTCTCCTGACGGTACCTCTTGTTTGTTCAGTTTCTAGGTGGCAGAGACACGGCGAAGCTGTGTGCGGGGCAAGGAGAGCCGATGGGGGAGCCTTGCGCGTAGCCCAGGATGGACTGGCTGTGACGGCGTGCCTTAGCTGGAGAGAGAGTTACCATGAAGAGTTCCTGCAGAGCTGGCCTCCACAGGGAACCGCTGAATTCCACATCCTCCACCTTCCACCAAGTGAAACGGTACGAACAGACCGGCTGGTCTGCCTGTAGTTAAGTCTTTAGCACCGATTTAGCCTTCTCCTTACTTTCCTATTGTCTTGCGTGTCACTCAAACGTTTGGTCTAAATTCATGCTTCGGATAGTGTTTAAGTGAACTGTTGTCATGGCTCAAGGGCAGAAATGTTCTTTGACATTTTTATTTGATAATGACAGCTACAGATTCACTACAGCTGGTACTGTACTTGGAGAAATCTTTGGGTTTTTTAGCAACAGCTGTGAATTAATTTGGGAACATGGCTTTGAAGTAAAACTTAATTGGAGAACGGCTTGTCATAGTAGGTTTTAAAACATGCAGTCAGCTTAAAGCAAGTGGAAATACTGGCAACCATTGTTGTGGTTTGCCTTACTGTGGAGTAAGTAATTAGATTAGTTTAAGCTCAGATTCTGTATTGCTCACTTTCCTGTGTCTCTTATTGAGAAGAAATGCACGATTGATTTCAAACACTTGTGCTTATGTGACAATTAAGTGAACGCCTCTCACTGTGTCTCATTATAGGAACACCGTACAGAACAACTTGTCCTTATGCAAATGCAAGAACATGCCAGTTTGCTTGAGTTCAAACTACTTGAAAATCTATGTATCCTCCCTCGCCCCCTTTTTTTTTTTTTTTTTTTGAAACCAAGACTCTTAAAACTTCCTCAGTCTGGAGAAAGAGAGCCAGCTTTCTGGTTTCTAAAAGCTGTGTGGGTTTAAAGCAAACTTTAACCTTTGTTCTTTGTGGTTGCGCATATACTCGCTATGTTAGCCTCATAGTAATTTAGTGCTGGAAAAGACTTCCTGGGTCACCCAGCTCCTTGCTTTCCCAAGCAGTATCTCATAATCCCTTTTGTAAATTTAGTCCAGCCTAAAAACAATCACATCTCCTCCTGTAGATTAAGCCATTACTGAAGATGACAGATCTAGCGGTGCAATTAGGAACCTTCTTTTGATTCCCAGGCTGAACATTTCATGCCAGTTTATATGCTCATTTGAGCTTGTGTTCCTTTTTTTCTTTTTTTTTTTTTTTTTTTCTTTTACATAAGGACCACTTCTTATTTTCAGTGGTTTACCTCTTTGGCTGTGTCTTGTAAAATGTGGTTGTATACCCTCACCTGTGGCTTTGCTGTGCTAAATGACCCAAGTGTTACCTAGTAGCTTCTTGAATAACAACCGTCGTCATCGTTCTCAGTGTGGATGAATCTCCTCTGAGTCATGTCAAAAAGTGTATGCTGCACTCCAGGAGCAGATCTGGCAGTGGGGCTTTTCACCGCTGCCTTGAATGTATCACAGAATCACCTCCGCTTACCTCTGTTTCATGGATGTGTCCGTGGTGGCCAATGCACCTTTCTTAGCCAGCTCCAAAACTTCTTGGTGTTCAGCTTGCTGGTGCATCACCATCTGTATTTCCAAACTCTCCTCGGTTTCTGTTCCTCGGTGCTTTGTGCCGCTGCTGTTCTGGAAATACCTTCGTTTCTGTGGGTGCGCCTGTAGTATTTGTGCTGAGGTCATTCCTAACAGAATCGGATGTTCCCAAGGCTGATTCTTCAGGCATGTCTTTGGTTTCCAGGCTAGTATTTTCTTACTCAGCATCACCTGGGGCTGTCTGCTGCTAAGCCAGCTCCTTTGTCTGTTGTTCCGTTCCTCTGCCAATCTGTCTTAACCAGTAAATCTCCTTTTGTCTTCTGAAGTCCATGCGAGTAGGATGTAGTACATTTGCCTAAAAAGACCACTTTTTGGAGAACCTTCAGGTTAGTCTGGCATATTGAACTACTCCCTCTTCCCCCTTTTTCTCTGTGTTGCCTTAATCCTCTCTGCTTGCAAAGCACCTTTATACTGAAGTCAGACTACCAGGTCTGGAGAGGCTGCGATCTCGCTCCCTTCGCTTTCTCCCTGCAGTGCCAGCTCCAGTGTGCCCCATGTTTTATTAACTCACATTGTTGCCTTTCAAGAGGCTTAGAAATCTTGCTTCTTGGCCTGCGGTTTATGAGCCTGTCTATTTTGGATTTAAAAACTGAGATGAACCAATCCTCGCAGTTTTCATGAAGCGTTTTAATCCTCCCCCTGCCAATGTTCTCATTCAAATTAACCTCTGGGCTTTTGCCCTCATGATCACCCTTACCACCCCTCTTTAAAAATGACGCAAAGTCAAATTTGGTATTTTGTGCGGTACTTAGAGTATTCTTAATCTCTGCCCTGACCTGGCTTGCAGCCCTGTTTCTCTCCCTGCCCTTTCTCACAAACTGAAGAACCTTTTACTGTTTCTCTGTTTTTAAATACCTCTGCAGCGACTTAACGCTGCACCAGTTCTCACGTTTCTTCCTAGGCTTTTTGATCTCGAAGATACAAGTTTCCGAGTGATGTGACCTGGTGACTTGAAACCTGTGTCTGCTTCTTGTATTCTTCCCGAAGAAGGAACACGTTCAGTTGGAGTTTTTTCTGTTCTTGTTTGGGATGTGTTCTTAAAAATGGAAACACCTTTTGACTCCTGGAGAATGCCTGCTGCGTTGTGCAGTGAAATCCTCTGCACCGCAGCGCAGCTGACTTCATGAACCGGTTCCTTTCGGTCTTGAGTTTCAAAAGAACAACCTGATGACTTGCCTTCAGATCTACTTTTGCGTATTCTTTCTTTTGAACTCTGAGTCTCTTAATGGTAGTGCGGTCCAAGGTTAGTTTCTACAACCTTTCATGTGTTCTCGTTACGTATGCACAAAAATGAAGACTAAATAGCATCACTTTCTGTTGGTTCGTTAACTGTTTGAAGAAATTTGTTACGCCATGATGTCAAGAAAGGTCTTGGTCCTCTTGCAGTTAATAAATTAGAAAACAAATGTTAAATCAAGAAAGATAAAACATTTCCAGAAGGAAACATGTCACTTTTCTGTGCTGCTTGGGCGGCTTTCAGCAGAAGCCCTATGAAACCAACACTTTTTAGTTTGTTGGTTTTGTTTTGTTTTGTTTTTTTAAACTTACTGTCCTTCTCTGATTTCTTCTCATCTTAGCCTGTTCCACCACAGGCATGCGTGCTATCCCATCATCTTTGAGCTACATGTTTCTGGAGCAGCTTATAACCTTGAATACCAAATCTTTCAGTTTATTTTGTTCCCTTCTGCTTTATGTCATCCCCGTGTCATCTGTAGTACAGTTGGGAAGTAGGGAGCATGGGTTCGAGCTTCCTGAGGCTCAGCAAAGAACTGCTTCTACGTCACTCGCTTCACGGTAAGTGCTTTTGTACAAAAGATTGGCAAAGCAATGGCACTTCTTCCTGCCTAAAATTTAGAAAGTAGCTGAGGCTACTGTGCTTCATGCTGAAGGGATATATATGTGCGTGCATTTACTTTTGAAATGTCTTTAAAACTTATTAATGGGTGGGAGCCCTCAAACTGGAGTAGTCTGTGTTGGGCTTGGATGTGCTGTCTGTCACCTGAAACCTCTGCTGGGTGAAGATGATGGATTTTATAGCTGCTCCTGTGTGCAGCTGTACGTGGGTGTCATCTCCCCCAAAGGCAGGTTATTCGAACACCTGACCTGGTTTTCACCCGCCTTGTGGGTGAACAAGCGGCGGGGGATCCAGCGTTAGGCGCCTACTTTTGCATTTAGTTCCTCAGCTCTTTTGGGCAAGCCCTGCTTGCTCCCGTTCCCCCCCAAGGCTGGCCGCTCAAGCAGAGCGCGCTGCTTCAGCAGTCGCATACCTTCCGTTTACCTTTAAAGCCGGCGATAATCCTCGCTTGCTCACCGATTGATGCGAGATCCAGTTTCGCAGGCGTTGGGAGGTGGCTCAGGAGCAGTTGCTTGAACGTGAAGTTACTGCTGCGAGGGAGAGGGTTTTCTAGAAATCGGATGCCTCCGCAGCTGCTGAAGTCGAACCCGCCCCTGGTCTGGAGCATCGTGCTTCCCAGCCCGCCTTTCTCCGAGCTTGGACACTTGCCACGTGCCAGAACAAGCTCCAGTGAGCAACAGAGCGTCTTCCATCCCGGCTGCTCGGCTGGGACTTTCCCGCCCCGGCAGAATCCATGGAATGCCTTTGAAGCAGCTCTCCCGTCTGCTTTGCCTTGCCCCAGCAGTGCAAAGGGGATGGAAATGGTACTGGAGATTGAGTCCAAAGGACCCACCAAGTTCTTCCAGAAATAACAAGTGGTTGACCATAGTTTAGCTTGCATTCAGTACTCAGTCCTTCGTAATTGCCAGTGTCCTCCACAGAGGAGCTAAGCTCTGTAGGCACAGAAACGGGATGCCAGAGAAGAGAAATGCTTTGCCAGAGGTTATGCTTGGTGTGGGTTTTTATTGTTGTTGGGCTCTCGTTTGGGTTTTGGTTTTGTTTTTTGTTTTTTGTTTTTTTTTTTGCTTCTGCCTTGTGTTAGTATGTCCTGAGGGTTTTTTTCAGAGTTGTAGTTGGCACTGCGCGTGCAGTCAGCAACGCTAGGAACTTTTGTCAACTGGAGTTGCTGTTTACAAAAAGAAATCCACAGGAAACTTCAGGGTTTTGATTGAAATTTTTGCCTTAATAAAACCCTCTGGTGCTTTGCCCAGAAAACTTGCGGTGTGAATATGCTGTTTGAGCAGGTTACGCTTCTTTTTGTTGTTGTTCTCGCTGACCAGAGGAAATCTTTTGGCTTCGTGGGGCATCATGAGAGTCCCTGACCCAGGTGCAGCAAGGGGCATCTGCGGACCTCAGAAAGGAGTTGTGAAAATTGAGCCTTTTCTACCAGTTTTTCCTCCAACTTTGGGACTTCCACTAAAACAAATTCTTTTTTTCTTTTTTTTTTCTTTTTTTTTTTTTTTTTGGCTGCTGTGATTTAGAAGATGTATAAATACAAAAGGATGCAGAAAGATTCTGGCCGGCTTGGCGCAGTAGCTTACGGGTTTTCCCCTCAGTAGGGAGAGGAGGGGTGCGTGCGTGTCTGCTCATGTATAAAGGCATATATTTCTCTGTCCATCCCATATAGTAACTAACTTGATAAAACCGTAGTGGGAACAAGCTGTAGTTACGGATTGTGAAAACAGCAGCATCATTCCAGAAGTGCAAGTATCCTGTTTTTCAGACACGGCTGATTAGAAATAGGAAAATTGGCCCTTTTAATTCATCAGCTTAAGGATGGAATAACAGTATAAAGGCAGCGCTGCTAGTTGTTTCAGTACTGATCATTCCTGGCAGAATTACCTCTTATCAGCAATTAAAAACCACACGTTTGGGACTGGAAACCTTTTATGCTTACTCCATGAACTTCTGAAGAGTCACTGTCTCTAAAGATAAAGTTAGAAAGCTTGATAACTTAAAGGGTGGAAGAAAGCAAACAGAATTGTGCTGGGATTAAGTGTCGTAGGGAATTCAGTGACTTCACCTTTTAACAACTATTTTTGGTGTTTTTAAATATTTAAAAACTTACCTGCAGCTGCCACAATTCTCTGCCTGCCAGCACTGAAATGTTGCAGAAATAAAGTAGTCTGTGGGTGGGGACTGGGCTCCGGTTCATGTTCAAAGCAATTTCTGCTGGGAAGCCTTGTTTCTAATTCTAGGAGCTAGAAATGAAGTGCGCTGCTGACGTGCAGGGAAGAAGCTATGCTTGCCTAAAAGTCCGTTCTTCTTACTGTTCGCAGCAAAAGTGTGTGGGGTGGGGGCTCGTTTTTTTCCAAGTGACGCTTTCAAGGGAAGATCAGGTCCATTACTAATCCCTTTTAAAATGGAAGTTCTCTTCCCCGCTGCCCGAAAACTGGGAGGCAGGTGGCACTGCGAATTCAGCTGGTCAGGTGGAGTTGGCAGTGCTCTTTATAGCTGTCTGAAGTTATTAAATGAAGGTTTTCTTTAAATCTGGATCCATTAAAATAGTGCAACGAACTGAATGCTGAATTCAAGTGAGGCAATTATTCTGGCAGTAAAACTTCTGACTAAGGCGTAATTTTGTTATGTAAATTGTAACTTTTCAACCTTAAATGGTATTGTTGGCCGAACCAGAGACTAACTGAAACACAGGAGGAAATACAACCTTGAACGAGAAATCTGTAATAGGTGAGGCATAACTCTACCCTTTGTCTTTCTCCATAGACCAGAAATAGCTGGGAGCAGCTGAACCAACTTTGCTGGCTAAACATGTCCTCTAAGCATGTTGGGGTAACCAGTTTGGTCCTGTTTTCGTTCCTACAATACCTGGTCTCACCTTCACTTGCAGCTTCTCGTAACGAAGGGCGTTGAACGGATTGTCCTGCTGGATTCCTGAAAACTGCTGGAAGAAAGCCTTTTAAAAACACGTTCAGCTCATCTTTCAAACACCCTGGCATAAAAACTCGTGAATGAAATTTGATCTTCTGCTCGTAGCTCATGAGATTTCAACGTGCAAAGTCCTGTCTTTACTGGTGTTCGCCTCTTCTCCCCAGGGGTACGGTGGCGGGCAGCCGTCGGCGCTTTTCACTCTCTAGTGGGAAAAGCACCGCTCCAGACTGCCGGTCTGGATGGGGAAGGGAGGGCTGCAGGCGCCGTCCTCTGCAGCAGCCTGCTGCAGTGGTTCACCCGCTGCTCTTCTGGGCTGGGCTCCGGCCCCAGCACGCTGGTGGCCTGACCCTGCTTAGTTATAAGGTGCCACTGACGTGAGGCAGACCCTATGGAAAATGAGGCTGAAGCAAACGGCAGCGGCCTCGATTTCCCATTCTCTTTTATTCATCTGTTTCAGCACCCTGAAGTTCTATTTTTATCAGATTACTTTAGCTCTTTGCATCCAACTGAGAAGGCAAACAAAATAGCTCGGTTGCGTTTTGCAGAGGAGACTAAAATGGGAGGTGACCCAATTCCAACAAGAGCTGGAATTAGCACGAGAAGGCATGGGGGGAGAGAACGAACCCGGGGACTAGGTAGGTGTGTCTGCACTAACGGGAGCTCCCTTATCCCCCCAGTCTGTAGGTGAAGTGCAGATGGTTTTGGCACTGTCTGGCTGCGAGAGCGAGGTGATGATCTTCCTATAAAATCAGGAGGGGAGAGAAGATGTCAGCGTCCTTCGCAGTGTCTGCCTCCTGGCCTTCAAAGCGCTGCAGAGGGCCAAAGGGGTCCCCTAGGTTTTACGCACACTCGCGGAAAGGTGAACTAAGCCCTTCCTCGTGATGTACCTCCCCAAAACCTCTCTGCCCACACTTGTCACCCATCCCCTCGCTGCTTACCACTAGGGCCAGGAGGAGGAACCCAAATCTCAAGGGAAAGCAATGGTTAAGCAGCGTGGCCGGTAGTAATGCCGGCGCCGCCTTCTGCTTGGACAGGCGCAGGTGGCCGAGTTGTCGCCCCCCGTGTACCTGAGTGTCCCGTTAGCAGCGCAAAGTGGAGCATCTCGCTTTCAGAGCCTTCTCTCGGCTGACTCGGGTGCTCTCTGGCTCAGCTCTGCATCCTGCCATCGATTACTCTGGAGGGGCTGCAGCCCTGGCTGATCCGTGGGGCAGGACTGCCTGGAAGGTCCCCGAGCTGCGCTCCAGGTTGCTGGTGCGGCGCGTCCGTGGGCGTTCTTGGCCAGTGCCTGCCGTTACGACTTCCCTCTTGCAGCCATCCTGGGCGCTCTGGCGGGTCTGCTCGAGGGGTGGGTGAGCTGGGTTCCCTCCTAACTGTGTGCCGACCCCACGGGTACCCCCCCTAGCATCGGCGAGGGCGTCTCGAGGTAGGTGTGTGTCCCGACGGCACCGCGGCACGGCAGGGGAGAGCCCAGCTGGACTCCGGCTGCATCTGTCTGATACAAAGCTATGGCGCCTGTTAACTGCAGGTGTTCCAACTACAAATTTGTCCGACACTATAGATGTTACGGCTTGAGGTTTTTAATTAAAAGCTGGTTTGGGGCTAGAAATGCAATATTCAAGCAACTGTTTTGGTGGTGGCTGTCAAGGGAAACCTATTCTCTGTCCAAATGTGTCGGTATCAGCTCATGATACATGTGGCGTTGAACCTGCTGTTCTTAAACTAGCAAGCACGGATTATCCCCGTTTCAAAAAGGAGGCCTTTTAATGTAACAATTCAAAGATTACTATGGAAACATAATCTGTAGTTAGTTCTGTAATATGCTTATGCGATACTCCTGGGAGAAGAGCCTGAAGTCTCCCGATAATTGCATCCTATGTGGCAGTGCCCGGGGCTTTTGCGTTTTTTGCGCTTTGAGTTGAAGGATTACTGCGAAGGTGTAAGAGAAAGGAGGAGCTGAGTGCCTGGCACTGTCGCAGGAGTTGCAGCAGCCCAGTATCTCCTTCACAGCTCTTCGATTCTTAACCGTAAAACCACGTACTTGGAAGTGGTTCTCTTCAGCCGTACNGCCTACTCTGGGCCACCTTCTCCCAATTCCAGGCAGGCACATTTGGCAACTATAACTTCTGCCCTTTCTGTTTGTTTTTTTTTTCTAGGGTTTCTGGTATGCACTTAAAGCCATATCTCAAGTTGCAGAAGAAAGAGCGATCTCCAGAAATAAGCCAGGATTCCCTGAGAGGCCCACCTATGAGCCATCAGAGATCAGCACAAGAAGAAAAATACACCAACAACTGCACCAAACTCAGCGTTTTCCCAAAACCCTCCCTCGTGACTCCATCTCGAAAGCTTCTGGGGATTATTTATCCAAATACTATGTGCAATATGAATGGGAAAGGCCCAGCGGATGGTCCAAGTGCAAGGGAAAAGAAGAACACCCTCTCTGCCACGATCCACCAGGGGGAAGAAGGGGAAGGGCCTCTGGATGTCTGGGCTGTAGTGAAACCTGGCAATACAAAGGAGAAGATCGCGTTCTTTGCAGCCCAGCAATGCAGCAGCAACAACCGGCTAGGCTCTATGAAAATTAAGAGCACGTGGGATATCGACGGAAGAACAGCTAAACGCAGGAAAAAATCAGTAGATCTTAAAAAAGCCAAAATTCAACTGGAAAGAATGAGGGAGGCGAACGCCAGGTGCTCCCAGCCAGAGCCGTTTGCCTGCGGCATCGAGCACTGTTCGGTGCATTACGTGAACGAGAGCGGTGAGGGTGTGTTCCCGGGCCGGTCCCTCTCGGTGATAGAGATGGTAGCCTTTCTGGAGCAACGAGCAAGTGCTTTACTGGTAGACTGTGCGAAAACCTGCACGCCTGCTTCTACTACGAGGCCAAGCGCTCAGCCGAAAGGTGCGCTTTCCAGCTCGGACCTTTTCTCCGCCGCCGGGGCGTGCGAGGTACAGGCGGAGAGGGGACCCTGCGGCAGTAGCGAGCAGCAGCAGAGCGAGCCCGTGCGCGTGCTGGACATGGTGGCCAAGCTGGAGTCGGAGTGCCTGAGGCGTCAGAGCGAGCGGGAGGCCGGGAGCCTCTCGCGGAACAACAGCTTCCGCAGAAACGTGGGGAGGGTGCTCCTGGCGAACGGCACCCAGCCCGAGGGAGAGGTGGGGAAGGTCTCCTCGGGGGTCCCGGCTCCGGGGGATGGCTTGGAGGAGGCAGGGGTGGCGGAGGCTGGGTACGGAGGACGGTGCGGTCCTCTGGGTGACACCGAGTTGTGGGATGGCGCTGCCTGTGCTCGGCAGCCTTTTCCTTCTGGGCTGGATACTGGGATGGGGAATGTGAATTCGGGACTTGGTCATGCAGTGTTGGCGATAACCGCGGGCAGGAGCAATTCTGAAATGCGGATTGAGCCTCCCAGGCCTCTGCCGTCTGCATGTCCTGCTGCTGCCGGGTTGCCACCGGATTCCTTGCGGAGCAAGAACACGACCGTTGATTGTACGTCGAAAGAGCCTGTAATTTTCCCAAAGCAGAGTCTGCACCCTCCTAGGAAGGAGCCCTTATGCATCAGTATATCGGTCACCAAGACTGAGAAAGGATGCAGGAAAGAGAAGCTCTCCAACTCCAGTTCTAGTGAAGACCCGCTTCCAGGGAGGCTGTTTTTCCTCCCGTCCGACCAGCCCGCCGCTCACGAGCGACAGCCACTACGGGAAGGTACCCAAGAAAAGCCAGGAGAAGTAGCCCAAAATGAGGATGGGGATGCTTTGGCACCTGACAGGTCATGCGTCAGAAACAGCGTCCCTACGGAGCCATCTGCCCTTTCTGTTCCTCCGACAGACGGGGCTTTGCAAGTACTTGATGCTTCCTGCTTAAAAAGGCAGGTTTCGCATGACTTTCTGGAGACCAGGTTTAAAATTCAGCAGCTTTTGGAGCCTCAGCAGTATATGGCCTTCCTGCCTCACCACATCATAGTGAAGATTTTTGGATTGCTTCCTACTAGGAGCCTGGTTGCCCTAAAATGCACTTGCTACTACTTCAAATTCATCATCGAATACTACAACATCAGGCCAGCGGACTCCCGCTGGGTCCGCGATCCCCGCTACAGAGAAGACCCTTGCAAGCAGTGCAAGAAGAAGTACGTGAAAGGGGACGTATCGCTGTGCCGGTGGCATCCCAAACCATACTGTCAAGCTTTACCCTACGGGCCCGGGTACTGGATGTGCTGTCACCGGTCTCAGAAGGGCATCCCGGGCTGTAAGTTAGGTCTTCATGACAATCATTGGGTTCCCGCCTGCCACAGCTTTAACCGTGCTATTCATAAGAAAAACAGAGGAGCGGGAGCCGAAGCGGAAGAGGAATATTAGTGCACATACACTTTTCCTGCGAGATTGTTTGGGGTAGGCGGAGATTCTCATGCCTTGTGCTGTTTACAGTGTATATAATTGTCGTGGTTTTTTTTCACAGGGCTGTGAAACTGCACATACTTAAACACAAGAGCCTTTACCTTTTAGATTAAAGATAGCTTTTAGTCCATCTATGTAAATAACACTATAAAAACTAATTGTACATACAGAGTCTACAGCTGGCTGAACAACGTAATCACTACAATGCAGCTATGATAGTGTTGCGGCTATAGTTGTGTGTGTTTTTAAGTGTCTTGTTTCAAAAATCTGTATATCCTGTATAATATATGAATGTTTCTGAGAAGAAACTCTAAATAGGTAAAGGTCAACTTGTTTACTGGACAACCGTAAAATTAGATTAGAACAGATCCATTATAGTAGTGTGGCAGTGGATAAAAAGAGAGGAATATTATTGTATAGTCAGAATATAAAAAAGTTTTTGTCTACCTTACCCATGTTGTCTGGTTTTTTTGTTCTTTGGTGGTTTTTTGGTTTTTTGGTTTTTTTTGTTTTTTTTTTTACTTCAATAAAATGTGCATTCTAGATCTGCCTTACCTGACTTTCTCTTGTAAAACTTTTGCCCCAAAATAAAAATACTGTAAAACTCGTGGCAGAAACGCGGTACTGTGATGTAGTTCTGACTTGCGGTGTGCTTCCAGTAGAAAACTAATCCTCCTACTAAGACCTGTGTTACTTGGAGAACTTCCTGCTGTAACATTCACACGTTCCAGCTTTTCCTTTCCCTCCCATCAGCTGTGTGTGCAGCAGAGGCTCCTGTTCTCCAGAAAGCTGGTGCGTAGGACTTGGAAGAACCGGGACACCCTGGCTTAAGTCCTGCTTCTCGGCTCTTGGGTTGGCCCCTCAGCTATGCTGCGGATGCTCGAGGATGGAGCGTGGCTCCAGCAGGATGAAAGCGGGGTCGCCTCGGCTCAGTTTTGCTGTATATGGAATTTTTCCCTTGCAAGAAGGATCCGTGTATTGCTTTGTCCTGCTCTGCTTCAGCCTCCGGCATCTTGTTTCTGAGGTGCGAGTCGGTGCTTTCAAAGGGGAGTTGTGAACATCTGTGTCGGGAGTGCAGGCGAACGGTAATTCCTCGAACTCCGAAGGGGAGCGGAGCATGGCATCTATTCGAGTATTTCCTCGAAGACATTCCTCTCCTGCAGTGCTGTGTTTCAGACTCCAGCCTCCGGTTACAGCCCTCCTTGCGCCCAGCTGGCTGCCTCAGGGTGAACAGTTGGGAAGTCTGGGAACGAACACGTACCCGGCAGCCACCTTCAGTTCCTGGGAGCAGAGCGAGTGGAGCAGCAGCCATTTTGCAGGCTACGGGAGCCAGGCGGAGAGCGGCAGTTGTGTCCGTGTTGCCCGAGTCCCTCCTCTCCCTGCGCTTTGTGCTGTGGCCGTTTCTCTTCCCCTTCTCGGAACAAGGATGTGACCCCTGGCAATCATCACGGATTGTCTGCAGGAGCAGGCAAAAACCTCTCACCCGGAGCAAGAAGAGCCGGTGCCACCTTCCCACAGGGCTCACCCCGGGCCTTCCCTGCAAACCCCGAGAGAGCACCGGGGACACCTTCGCGGAGCAGCGGCTGGATGGGGCGGCCCTGCGCCCGCCTCGTCCTGTTCTCTAACCAGGATCGGCGGCGTGTGGACGAGGGAGGGAAGCTGCTGGCTGCGGTGGCCGGGCTGACCACCTGCCTCCCTCTGCTTCGCCTCCGCGTGCCCGAAACCGCGGTGGGATCGGCGTGGAGTGACTCGGCGTTGGTTTAGGGCGTCGGGACAGAGCGGGTTTGAAGGCAGATGCTTTTATTCTCTCCATTAACAGTGGGAGGAAGAAAGCCGAGTCCTTACAGCCTGAAAGGTGGGTTTGGTAAGCTCAGGATGTTCGTGGTAGATTTAAAAGCGATGCTGGATTATTTATTTTTTCCTCCCTCCCAGTCCCTGCTTTACCTGCTGCTGCCCGACACCCTGGGCGTCAGGCACGCCTCCCCGGCGCTGCTCAGCCATCTCTGCAGTGCAGCAGACGTGATGACAACCAGGAGGAACGAAATTAGAAATCTGAAAGGAGGGTGCGGCTGCCGTGTAATCAGCTGCGAAGAGGGAGAGGAAAAGCGGGATCCCTCGCTAATTTGTGACTCCGTTCCCGAACCGGGCGCAGGCTTCAGCCCAGCTTCGATCCGCTCCGTCGGCTGCGCTGGGATGAGCAGCAAAACAACTCTCTGGCAGGAGGTGTCTTGCCAAAGCCATCAGCCTGGAAGGGCTTCAGCTTCATTGCAATTAAGGAAGAGGGGGAAGAAACTGCTTTCCTGCCCCCCGCCCAAGACTCTGGAAAACTTGAGCTAACCTGCGCCAGGCTGAGAGCAGCGGGGAAAGTCCCTGTGAGGCTGAAATGGAAGCGGCAGAGGAAAATATTTTGTAACTAGATAAGGGGCCAGTGAGGTCATTTTTTATCTTTTTTTTTTGGACCGGGGTGTGAGGTTTTGATCACCTTCGTTGGACAAGAGGAAAAATGCGGATAAAATAATAGCATTGGGCTGCTTTGTTCCTTGGAGCAGTTAAGTTCGGAGGACAAGCCCCGTCCCCGCCTTCCCCCCAAGCTGGCTGTTACATACATCATTTACTCTGCTGTTTGCTGGAACAATCCCTGTTGCACAACATTGCTGTTAAAAGTGGTTTTACAGAACAAACTTTTGCATCCAGAAGTGGGTTGGTTGTGAATGTAGCCATGCCAAGCTGCCTGCAAGCTTTTTCTTCCTCCCATAAAGTAGTAAACTAGTGCAGGGTTCTGTTCATTAAGGGCCAGTTCAGGGAGAATCCAAGGTCTGATGAACTTTTTAAAGAGGCAATTAAAATAGAAAAAAAAAAAAATAATAATAATCCAGTGTTGGATTTACAAAATTCAGTGTTCAGCAGAACTGAGGACTAAAGAGTGTGCTGTGCGCTTGACTTCCCTGCCTGGGAGCGGTTGGAGTGTCTGGACTGAATTTCCAGATACGCCTGTGAAGAAATCGTAGTAACATTTCCATTGTTCGTAAGCTTCCAGTTTTCATCAAGCTCTGGGGTCTCCTGGCATGGCCACCACTGCAGAAGCCGCTGGTGGTTGGGCTCTCGCTCCAGCCCGCCCGTTTCTCCGGCAGCTTTTCCCCTCTGCTGCGGCTCTGCTCCCCGCAAGGAGGCTCCGCAGCGCTCCCTCGGCGTTCGGCTCCCGTGCGTTGGCCCCAGGTCCCTTTCTCCGACGTCTGCCAGCCCCCGGGAAAAGCCATTTCACACCTGCACGAAACGGCACTGATGCGTCCGACCTGCGCCTCGAGTCCCGCTTCTTGCGAGGCGGGAATGGTGCTGAAGCCTCGCGCTGGGCCGTTTCTCCTCCCCGGCGTTGGGCTGGGCCGGGCGGCCCCGGAGGGACTCGGGGCGTTACGGGGCTGCTCTCCTGCCACGAGCCGGCGCTGGCGGAGGACGGGCCCTCCTGCTGATGGCACTGCTTAAGCAGAAGTGACCCAAGCAACCCGTAGGCACGAGTGGAGCTCGGAGCCAGGCTTGGCTTTGCGCACGGGCTGCTTTTTCCGACTGCGCTGCGAGCGAGGCGGCAAACCGCCCCGGCGTGGCACGCAGGAGCCCCGGGCGGCTGCTGCTCCCGCTCTGGAGCGCGCAGCAGACAGGAATCACGGGGCAGCCGTCCTCCCCATCGGGTAGCTGCCACAAGAAATTAAGTGGGATGGATTGTTTCTCCTCCATCATTCAGCAGCCAGTAAACCACAGCCTGTCGGCCACCGGGTCCCGCGGGCAGAGCCTGCCTCTCGCTGACAAAACGTGGCCCTTTCCCAGCCCTGCGGCTCAGACACGCAACGGGTCGCCTTAGTAGTTGCCTCCTTCAGAAGCCACGTGCTTGCGTCCTTCTGAAACGACCTCGTGACGAGGAGCAAGCCTTCCCTTGCATGCGGGAGTCCGTCAGCCTCGCCCCCTGCAGAAACAGTCGTCGCCCAGCGGCGGAGCGGCTCGAAGCCAGGCTTACACGAGAGATTGATCCGTTTACATGTACATCCAGGGACGTGCATGTGTGCGTGTGCGTGTGTGTTTTCCAAGACGCCTCTACCTGCTCCAACGGAGAGGCGGTTATTTTATGTAAGAGTATTTTTTTTTTT